>DWMZ01005805.1:0-10718 GCA_018249855.1 Eueides tales michaeli | reverse complement strand
TGCCATCAACTTGGGGCCCCATTTGTGTAGCAAAGGTCCCAGATACCCAGCTCTGGTACACTCTGTCCCATAATTCTAACACTTGTTGTTCGACTTTAGCTATTTTTTCTGGGTCACCTTCTTTTAAGATGCTTTTTACCTGTTATTAAATAATAGGAATATATAACTTTTGGCGTTTCAAGATACTTTATTACATATATACATTTACAAGTGGCAGATTTAATAAAAGGCGCAGGTGTTAATATATTTTAAGGATTATAATCAGCCTTTCTTTAAGTTTAGGTTTAGTTTTTTTCAATTGATATTTTTAGTCTATAGCATTAAATATGGCATAGAAAATATGAAGTGAGGATGAAATAAATTCGATATAAATAATGTTATAACAAAGCAATCTATCATATTGTATAAAGATTAAGAAGTAATCTATATTTATAAAGATGAAGAGTTTGTTTGTTTCTTTGGTTGAACGTGCTAATCTCAGGAACTACTGGTTCAATTCAAAAAATAACTTTTGCATTAGATAGTCCATTTATAAAGGAAGGCTATATTACATGACAATAAGACCTCTGGGAGTGGCCCCCCCGAAGTCCGGGGTCCTGTAGCACTGCACCATCGGACCCTACGACAGCTACGCCACTGCCTTGATAATGTGTATAGTTATGTAAATATGTAGTAAAATATTAGTTTGAATTTCTTGAAATTAAAAACTATATAGAGAAAGAATATTTATTAAACAGACGTCACGGTCAAGCTAAAATATTTGTATAATGTCTAAAACTTACATATCTCATTATCTGATGTCCAAAGGAATGCATTGGAAAATAAATAAGAGTTTGTAAAAAAAACAACAATAATAAAAAATAATAATACTAATAGCAAAAATAACGTTTAAAAAGATCAATTGTTTTTTGAATTATAAAAAGAAATTTAGACTAAGATTCGAGATAGATATAGTGTGAAATATTACTATATAACTTGTGGCACTAGGGCGTGTGACAAAGGTTGAGAGTTCGATTTCCCACTTATAGAAGTGAAATTAATTAATATTCAATTTTTTCATTCTAGTAACAAGGCCGAGCGCGGCGTTAAGTTTCACACCATAACACGCAACGCCTCAAATTCGGTGGTGAAAAGAAAGTGAAAAAAAAGCGAAAGTGAAAAAAAAAACTTACAAGATTGTACCTTTTACATGTTTTTATTGAAATTCGGCTTATATAATCTAATTGTTTTATCATTCACACCGCCCATTTTAAAATACACTCGTGTGCAATCGAATCGACTCTGTATACAAAATACATAAAAAATAAAATAAAAGTGTTTCTATTTCAAAAATTAACAAGAAATATAATGATGTTTTACAGAAGATTCCAAAAGACAATATCATAAATCGTCTTCACACCGGTGTTGCTGTGCGATAGCGGTTGAGACAAGTTCGAGGAATCGCTGTCATTTTATGGTTGGTTAGTCGACGGCTAAAAGATGCCAATTTGAGTCCGGAATGGCATGCCAGAGTCTCCAAATTCATTACAGTGTGGAGCCATGGCATGTGAATGGCGATCAGGTCTATTCATTGACGAGAGCAGAGTGCGATTGGCAGCGATAGGAGCGCTCGAGTCTACCGGCGTCCAGGCGAGCGAATTTTGCAATGTTGTTACGCCGTAATTGTCCAGTGTTCTATGGCGGTAGTTTGTGCATGATGTGGGTGGGCAATTTAGTAAAGGAAAAACTGCTCGTTTTTATCTCTAGTGGAGGCCGAGGAGGCGGTCTGACTGCAGACCGATATGTGGAAGAAGTTATCTTTGATCACTTCTATCCTTATGAAGGCTTCATAGGATAAGGTTTCCTTTTTATGCACGCTACCATACACGAGTCACCCGTCAGTCTCTAGACGAGGTTGGTATTAACTATCGACTGGCCGTAACTCAGCCCTGATTTAAATCTTACCAATCCGAACCAGAAATCTAGCGCCTGTAGGAATTGTAGAGCTAAAGACAACGCTCGAAGAGGGGTAGGAAGCTGTTCCTCTAGATCTGGTAGTAAGAGTTATCAGATCGATGATGAATCGTGTTTAATTAACGCTAGGGGGGTAACAAATAATTGATTTTTTATAGCAAATTATTTTATAACAATGTTTTTTATTTTTAAAAATATAATACACCATTTATCCATTTTGTAGAGGTGAGTCGATTTGAATGCACGTAAGCTTAACTATATTATTTTTCAATAATTTACAATAGGATTGGATCCATTTTTTAAGGTAAGTTTCCTAAAGTAAAACAGCAATACTTTATATAAAACGGTAATATTGTGCCTGAGATTAGCATGGACAAACACAAACAAACAGACAAACCGACAAGCGGGCAAATATTTAAATACTCATTGTTTTAAGTTCTAATCTCCAACAATAGTTTTCCTCATTTATCTTCCATGTACAGACAGGTATCAGTTACATTTTCAACAAATACATTATATAAGTAATTCTAAGCTTATAATATTACTTAAGTAATCTTACCCCAGTAGATATGCCTTCCCGTCCATATGTGTATGCATTGTCAATAAGAGAATCCAGCTTCTCCTCCCACCCTTCAGGCAAATACGCGTGTAATTCACTATTCTGAACGAATGTACTGTTTAACAAGCTGCCACTTAGTTGAACTACTACTATTGCTTCCGAGTATATCTGGAAATACATGAAAGCTATAAATTGTTTTTTCTTTCATACAGTATCCTGTAAATAAAATTTAGTAGTAAGAGACTTCGTTTACTATGCATAGCTTAATTATTGAGCTTTGAGAGGCAGAATTCAACGTCGCGTTTTGTCTGTTACAGTATATTGGACGAGTCTTGGCCACCCTGAAGCTAGATGTAGAGTAGCCACTACTAATGATACGTTTTACGAGACCGTTTTTAATTATGTTCGTACGTATCGTACTTCGAATACTATACAGTATTCAATATTATTACAGTGAAATTCAATTACCTGTTCAGGTACAAGTAGCACATAAATATATATTATTAATTTCCCTGATTGGGGATCGTAATCGCAATCAATCATTATTAAAATAAGGCATTGCAAAGTAAAATGACAGTAGGTACTGTTTTTTTTTTAAAAAAAATGAATATTTGAAACACTAAATTATTTGGTGAAAACCACTCTGAGTCCGAAATCATTCTAAAATTTATTATCTTTTTATCGTTTTTTCTAAAGTTCATGATAAAAATAAAGTAGATTGCGTACATATAAGTACCTATTACAGGTAAACTATCCGAGGGTAGAAGAAACTGAACAACTTTAAATAGGTTGGCAAGGAGTATATCAAATAGCATTGCAAGCGTTTCTTACATTCATAAACAAATATATAGATGCAGAATAAAAAAGTAATTAAAAAGACAATATATGACAGCAAAAACCACCTGTTATTAGTTGATATTATATTTGGAAGATTTAAATAGCATTTAATTAATTAAATTTCTTACTTATTTGTTTTTGTCAATAGTTAATTGATGTATAGTTAAATATATGAGGCCTGTCGTGGCGCAGGACGAAAGTGTGCGACTATAAGCGTGACAGCTTGTGGGTTCGCAACTCGACGAAATAAAATATTTAATATTTTTACTATTTTAAAAGTGTTATTCCGCACT
Organism: Eueides tales michaeli; assembly: GCA_018249855.1. NCBI lineage: Eukaryota > Metazoa > Arthropoda > Insecta > Lepidoptera > Nymphalidae > Eueides > Eueides tales. The sequence continues at coordinate 7,076 of DWMZ01005805.1, read as the reverse complement.
TAAGAAAGAAAAATACTAAATACTTTTCTAAATGCTACTAAAACTTTGAACCTGCGCCTCTTGATATCCGTCCAAACGCTCTGACCACTAAGCCATTCGTTCTCACCAAGCACCATTGAAATTTTTATACACTTGTTACAACTTATTTATGTTGTTAGCATCTCTGTAGGGAGATTTTTCGAAATTTCCGCTACCCAAAGACAATTCGTTAGAATTATCGTTTGGCAAGAGAGAATGCTATTTATTAAATATTTTTACTATTTTTAAAGTGTTATTCCACACTATTCCACACTATTAGGAAACAACAATATAAATAAGATGTAAGAAGCGTATAAAAATTTCGACGGAACTTGGTGAGAACGAATGGCTTACTGGTCAGAGTGCTTGGACGGATTCAAAGAGGCGCACATTCAAATCCTGCTTCGTTCAAATTTTTTTTTATACGTTTTTAAATTTAGTATTTTTCTTTCCTAAGTGTGGAATAACACTTTAGGTTCTAATCCTGCTTCGTTAAAATTTTTATATGTTAATAAATTTAGTATTTTAAAATATTTTATATTTTTAAATTATATATTTGATGTTTTTGGTATTTTACAAATTAAATAATATTTGTAGCAGATAAGTAGTTTTAATATAAAAATAACAAATCGTAGAGTAGTAGTTTTATAATTTCCTTACTTTTGGAAATAATATTTGCAGTTATTACCGTTATAAATAATATTTTACAATATTTGTCTTAAATAAACTTTATATTATTAGTAATAGAGCGCAGACGCATAAGTATGTGACTGTAAACGCGACAGGTAGTTCCGATCCCCATTTGCGGAAATGAAATATTTGTTATTTACAAATTGAATATTTAATGTTTTAATTTTTACGCTCTGGTAACAAGGCAAAGCGCGGCGTTGTGTACCGCCACCCAACAATCGATGCCTCAATATTCGGCGCAAATTAGGGAACGGTACGTAGTGTATTCACTAAGTTCCCTCTGCCTACATTACCATGTGCTTACGGCGTAAGGCTGAGATTATTTATAAGCTTTTAGATACTAAAAAAATAATTGATTAGAATTTGCTATCGTAAAAAACAATAAATATTTTAGCGACGATTGCAACAACAGTTAACAGTAATTAAGAAGCAAATGTCTATAATAATTATTAATATAATAATAAAATGTATTTTGATATTTTAAAAGTGTACATATTATATAGCATTTGTAGCCTTAGTATATGTGTTTTTAATACAAATAACAAATTATTAACAAATCGTAGCGTAGTTATTTTATAATTTCCTTCCTTTTATTAAGAATTTTTGCAGTTATAAATATTTTCCTGATATAAGCAGGATATAGCCCGAAGCTGAGGTGAGGAATTATTATTAATATATGTTAGATAAAAATTAACTTCCTGTTACATTTTATTGGACGATCGGGAAGTGTCATAACAAATAAATCGTTTCAGCTTTACATAATTATATAAGAATAGACATGGATATTTAAAACAATAACACACAGTTAATTTCTGCTAAGTATGAGGCCTGTCGTGGCACAAGGGCACAGCCTGAAACTGTAAATGCAACTGATTGTTGGTTCGAACCCCACTCGAGGAAATGAAATCCGCCACTCAACTCGCTAATTCGCTACAAAGGGGGGAATGGAACGCCTTAGGTTCCCAAGTTCCCTCTGCCTACCCTACCATGTGCAGAATACAGAGTGAAGCAATAAATAACAAAAAAAAAATATGGGAATAAGTCCCCTAATACCGACTTTACAGCAATATCGCTTATAAATAATGTTTCACTTACTTGTATACAAATAAATATAATAGTGACCGTAAGGAACAATATAAGACCAACAATGACAATGCACGTAGATACAGTGTCTACAGATTCATAAGCCATTTCAATCACACTTTTGTTGCATATCGATAACATTTTGCCTATACCTCGTATTTCTGCCGGAATTAAGGCTGATTCTCTGCAAGAAATAAATAATATGATTTATATATAAAAAAATAGTATGTAATATATAATGTTTTTCCAGAGTAAAAAGCAATATCAAACTAATATATTATTTTAAGGCATTTGTGGCGCAGTGGCATAAGCGTATGACTAAAAATACGACGATTGTAGGTTCTATGATATATTTAATATTTCCTCGGTCTGGTAATTAGGCAAAGCGCCGCGTTGAGTTTCGCCGCCGCAACATGCAATGCCTCAATTTCGATGAATACTTTTTTAAAAAACGCCTAAACATTTGAACGGTGCAGAATTTGAACCCAACAATCTTGGATACCGTCCACGCATTCTGACCATTAATTCTTACTAATATTATAAATGCGAAAGTTTGTACGGATGTGTGTATGTTTGTTACTCTTTCACGCAAAAACTACTGAACGGATTTTCATAAAACTTTGCAGTAATATAGCTTCGATATCAGAATAACATAATAAGTTAAAAATTATAGGGATTTTTAACCGCCATAAAAAAAGAGGTTCTTTTATGCTATTAGAGGTTATTTTCGCGGAACATACCGCGATTACTCGAAGATGGGTGGACCGATTTTCAAAATTCTTTTATTATTCGAATTGGTCCCATGGTAAGGAGATCAGGATCTGATGATGCAATCCTGGAGAAATCGAGGGCAACCCTCAAATTTGAAAGGCACAGATTTTGTCGTATAATAACACAAATGGGAAATCTATATCTGACTATCATCTCGTTTTATTAACCCACTGCAAAAAAGGAAGAGGTTCTTAATACGTATATTTCTCAGATTATTCGAAGATGGGTAAACCGATTTTAAAAAAAACTTTTTTTATCGTTGGAGTTACACAAAGATAATTGCTGTAGGATTATTTATCTTAAACAGTTCTAAAGAAAAGTCCGCGACAGCATATAGGTATCTATTTTTTATGTATAAGTCACTATGACCAAAATAGTGAGTGAACGCGGACGAAGTCTCGGGTAACAGCTAGTTTATTATATAGGAGTAGTGGACATTTGTAAAAACTACCTAAAGAGATGATAATAATATAAGATGATAAAAGCATACAATTAAAAAGGAAGAATTGTATAAAGCTATCGAAAGAGTTTATAATAAGATACAAATAAGTTGTAATTAGTGAACAAATGTAAATATTAATTTGGACGTAGCTTGATGACAACGTATGGGTTAGTGGTATCGTTTGGTATCGCTCGCTTAATATACATTGGTATTGTTCTCAATATCCTAGGGATGTGACAGGCTAATAAAGAATAGATATCTTTTAGACTTATCTTTCATTTAAATTATTATATATAGCTACAATATTTACAAAGCTTAAGGAATTTAATTTTTCGTAAATATGTTTGTTATAGGAGGCATGTAATGGGGCAGGAGCAGAAGCCTGCGACTGTTAACGCGACGGGTTGTGGGTTCGATCTCCATTTGAGGTAATGAAATCTTTAATTATCTTTCCCTCTCTCTCTCTGGTAAAAAGGCAAAGTGCGAAGTTGAGTTCCATCACTCAACACGTAATGCTTCAATTTGCCAAAAGTGGGATGAAATGGAGAGTCTTAACACTAGTTCAGAAATTCCTTCTGTCAACACGTCAACACTACCATGTACGGAATACAGTGTGAAGCTAAAAAAATATAGGTAAAAATAACTTGATAATTTTATATATTTTTTAAAATCTTCATCTATAATTAATAAATATAAGTAACAACATAAAATACGGCATATTGAAAAACTTGTGGAAAATTGGGATTCCCTAGAAAACGTTCATATGACTCGTCATTACTCACGTATACCTATACTCACATATATCAATTAAGGTTGGCTTAGTAGTAAAATGTATTGTTTAATGAATAATATTTACCATAAACAAGTCAGGACAGAAGCTATTGTAACTCACTAATTAGTCAATCAAAACACGGCTCAATTACTTAATGTTGAACGCCGTGATGACGAAAAGTTACGAAGAATTTTAAGTATTGTTGTGTATGGTTTTTTTAAATAGGTTCCAATTGATAGAACGAACGCCCGTATATAAATAAAGGTAGATAGAGTCACTTAGCGCACGATTATCGAGATATTATGTGTGGAGTAGTGGAACACAACGCCGTGAATAATTCTAATTATCGAGTGCAAAAAGAACCACAACCGTCGCTTTTACAGTCTGCCACTGTGCCACTAAGTCACGATGATTTAAAATAATGTTACAATTTTAAAATATTACATAGTTTAATAGGTATTCTGAGAGAAAAGTAATCATGCAAGTTGCTTCGCAATGATTTAAATAATTTTTATGCAGAAATGAGGACACGGAAACGTATTGTTTTAATCATAAATATTATTTTAAGTATAAAAAAAAACAATTAAAAACACTATTTAAAAAAAATTAAACCACGGCGTTGAGCTTCGCCACTCAAATTCGGCGGAATGTGGCGAAAGGAAGTGGAACAGATTGTCTTTAACACTAGGTTTTCCTTCCTACCGTGCAATGTGCGGGATACAGCGTGAAGCTGAAAAAAAAGAAAAGAAATTAAAAAAATAATACATACCTGTCACTCCACCAACCTCCCACTCGGGCTTTTAAGTAGTTATATTGATTTTCAAAGAAAAGCCAAACTCCGAAGAAGTTCAACAATATTTTAATAATATGTATAGCCAGGAAGAATAACATGAAAGGCAATAGCCAAATATGTTTCCATATCAGCATACAAAAACATCCAAAGAATAGAAGTTTGAAATACAAGGCAGTTTCATCATCATTGAAGTTATTCCTAATGTAGTTCTCATCCAAAGATCTCTGTTTGAATGATGCTAAAATGCGGTTTTCAACAGATTTGGATTTAAGATTAGGTAATGGCAGGGCTGAAAGTGTCCTTGTTTTGAATAATAATTTAGCTTGTCTTGGTGAACTTTGTATTGCTTCATTGCCAGTCCAGCTTCCCCTTTTCGTAGTATCAGGTGTAATGGGTGATGGGGAGTCCTTATCAGGTGTTGAGTCCTTATCACTTGGACCTTCCGATAATTCTTCAGGCTTTTCGTCTATCTTTTCTAGTGTATTATTACATTGTTTATTAGTTAAAGCATATTGTAATGCTTTGAAGAGTGACGCTTCTGAATCTGAAAATTTAAGTTAGTGACCAAAATATGATTTTGTCCAATTAAATACATTGTTACCCTAATTATATGAAATGTATGCATAAATAAAGAAGTTAATAGTAACCTATACCTATACAGTCTAAAGTAACTGTAAAATTTATTACACTGTAAATTATGCAAATTGGGCAACAGAACTGTAATCATGGGAATGGTGTCTATATACTAGGTTCCTAAATTTCCTTTGCCTACCCTGCTATATGCGAGATACAGTGTGAATATAAAAACTAGGCAAAGTATAGTAAAATAAATAGTGCCAAAGCATTGTAACAAATACTGAATTATACAGATAGCCCATAACTTTATTCTATAGTATATTTCTTAAAATTAAATTGTACATACAACTCAGAGAAAGTACTATATAATATAATATTTGGTTGGAATATATGATTCTTTCTATTGTACTTATAGAAAGTATCATATATATCAACCAAATCAAAAATTGAATCAAATATAAAATAAAAAATGATTTCCATAGATAATGGCAATGAAATTTTTTGATTACCTTTCATTAGCAGCTGCTTATGTATATGAATCACCTCTAAAATAAAACCAGTCAGACATATAACTTCTAGTAATATGAACATGTATACTTTAAAAGATCCTGCTAAATTGGCTATAAAACTAGCTATCACCAGCCAAAATATGTGAGATGTAATCCGGAACATTCCAGCTCTTGATGGATTCCACATGAAATAAACGCTTATCATATATGCAGCTGCTATCGTCATTGTCTATAATAAAGTACAAATGCTTTTTTATATTATGATCATAGAAAATTGTTAGACTGGAGTTCAGTAGTCAATGAATTGCTATAAAGAAATCTATGTATTACAATTAAAGCAATGTAAAAGGTTCCTGCATATGGCAGGGTACGTAGTGGGAGCTTGAGAACCACTCATTGTTCAAACACTCCATACTGTTCTCCATTTATTGTCAAATTTGGACACTGCATTGTAATAAATAAATCCTCAAGGGGGGTCTATCCTATAATCTGTTTACAGTTACATGCTTGTGCCACTGTACCACTACAGGCACTTCTTGTATCATATATACATAAAATTTAAAAATATCGCAATGAAGAAGGTTTTGTTATTTTTTATGTGTTATAAAAAAAATAGATAAATCAATTGTCTACATTAAAGATCAGACTTTTAACTGTCTATTAGTTTATTTGCAAGTGACACAAATACTACATGACCGAATTTATTCAATTTTGGTATGGTACCAGAATCTAGAGATAAATCTTCTTTGGGTTTCAAAATGATTAAATTTGAAATCATTACAAGGATATAACACATATTAAAACATGAACTAAATCAATATATCTAATAAATTATCTTATAGTCAAAGCAGGTGAAACTGTAAATTGTTATTAATTATCTAAAGTGTTGTATAAACTATTTTAACAGATGTGTACATTCAAAATTAATGTAATATTATATTGTGGTACAGCTGTAAAATGTCTGACTGTTAAAACAATGTTATGGCTTTTATTGTCACCTGGATTATTTTCTTTTTGGATCATTAAAGAAAGACATCACTTTTTGAGTGCAACAAACAGTGTCTTCTATTCATGTTTAAAGCAAATTTGGAATATCTTAATACTATGTTTTTATTAAGGTAAACCTTACCAGCTTAATTACTCAGCACCAAGCATAAAGCTGACTAAATTACTATAAACTAAGTATATAATATTGAAATAATTGATTTATGTACTTACAATGTATGAGCTACAAAGTTTTATGAGCAATGTAGTGGAGAAGCTTATAAAACTTACAAATTGCCAAAAAATACAAATAAAACTCCTTGGTATTGAGCTGTAGAGCCATGGTAATATAAATATTGTTGATAACAATCCTATCACAGTCTGCAAAAATTAATTGATTGATTGTTATTTTAAGATAAATCTCTATTTATATGAAAA
>DWMZ01005804.1:0-10718 GCA_018249855.1 Eueides tales michaeli | reverse complement strand
GTCTGACACATGTCTTGTAAAGACGGATCTTATTCCGTAATGAAAGTTTGCTCTTAGAGCAGATAAGCGGATAGAGGCGACTGGCTACGAAGGCCGCTTTGTTGCGAACGTACGTAACGTGTTCTTTAAAGGACATTTTACTGTCTAGAATGACGCCTAGGTATTTGGCCTGAGGGGCCGCTGGGATGGGCTTGCCAAACAGGCAAACGCGACGCGCGTCATCGTTACGGCGAGCGGAGAAATGAACGCATGTGCTTTTATCGGGGTTGACCTCGATGCGCCATTTAGTGAGCCAATCGCCTAATCGGTCCATTCTGCCAAGATCAAAAGAAAGATCATAATATCTGTAGAGACAAGATTCTGAATTTACACGTTCAGAATCTTGTCTTTACATGAGATTGACATCTTTTTCACAGGGCAAACCTTATGTGGTCGTCTTAGCAACATTTAATATGAATTTCACTTATTTAAATTGACCCATTTTAAATTTAAATAATTTTTGTTTTACTTATTAAGTCATTCAAATCGAAGCGTTAGGTTCCGACTCTCACACTGAAGTATATAAATAAAAAGTTATATAGTGAATAAATAAAAAGTAGAGGAGGAAATAGCTTAAATCGCTACAATTAAGTCATTTAAATTAAACGTGGAAACAAACATATTTTAATAATTACACTAATCATATATATTTATAATTGGGATAATTTAACTGGCCTTATATAATATAATTTCATCGATCACAATTTTAATGATGAGAAAGAAAGTGGAGCATTTACCAACAGGGCTGCTAATAATGAAATTTATACGATTTAGTTTAATTAACAAATAGATTATTTAAAAGGCAAATAATAATATAATAATCAAAGTTATAAAATGCTATAATTTTCCGTGTCTAAAACATGTTGTTTCTTCTTCTTCTTCCTTTCATTTTTGTATTTTATTTCTAATTTTAATGTAAATAACATCGTTTTTTTCTTTTGTTCGCAATTAATGAAAATATGAATTTATGGCATGGTTCGACGCTGAAGTTTATTTATATATTATATTATGAATATAAATACACGCAAGAGCTAATAGTTATACCTGACGATACAATATACGTTGATCGACTCTCAATTCAATTTCTCTCTATTTGTTAAAGACTTAAATAATCTTAAAATGAGTTATAAAAGACAAAAACTCTTTATAAATCACAATACAAGTATCAATAATTGCCCTCATGTTCTGAACAGTCCGATCTTCCTCTATATTGGCAAGCACTTCATACCACTGCGCTTAAAAGCACTTGTGTACGTGGAGGTGAACCGAAGTAGACATTTAATGGAACTGTGCTTTATATCTGTAATATATAGTAGAAAGGCCCAATTATTTACTTATTAATGAATTGTTAATAATTATTTTTGTAGCTTTTTAAATAACAGACACATTATTTTCAAATTTCTGTTCAAATCTAGGAAAAATAAATACTTGTAAATTATATACATTTCATGGAATTTGGATCTACCAAGCCATCGAAACGAATACCATTTTCATTTTATAAGCAAATAAAAAAGTAATAAATAATATATTATAATTGTTATTTTTCTGTTCTGTTCTTCTTAACTGCTATTGATGACATTTCGAGCGTGCCAGTTAATCTGTTATTTTTATATGTATTATGTATATAGAAATATATTTATAATAAATTTGTAACCGATCACAGTCTGTCTGTACCTAGAAGTCTATGATTGTAAGAGGGCCAAAAATAATAATCTGTAATTTTTTAGTCTGTTGGTCTATTTATCTGCTTTTATGCGCTAATCTCAGAAACCGCTAAACCATTTTTAAATATAGTTTTCACTACTATTTTTTGGCAACCTTTCTTCAACATATAGAGTTTTATTTAAGTCGGTCAATAACAAAAAAAAATCCTCGAACTATAATATATATTTCGACTAAATTGCTACAAAACGTTTTGTTGATTTAGCTGATCTTTAATGTTTAAATATTGTATAAAAAATTATATTTTTGCAAGAACAAGACAATCAACGAAACAAGTTAATAAAATACTTTAATTCAAGCTGACCAAGTCGCCATCGGGTCACTAGATACAAAACCGAGTGTATGGTACACAACATTATCATCTATAAGACGCAAATTCATTACACTAAATCTACACAAAAAAAAATTAAAGCGAGCGATCGAGTACTTATAAATTGAAGTAGCGAATAACATACAAAAAACTGAACTTCGAATATTTTTTCATAATAGTGCATAAAATTGAATATTTTTTTAACAAATACCACTCCTTTGGTATCTAGGTCATATAAAACCAGTCAGCCTTCCGTTTTCGGTCACAAACTTTATTTATGCGAACATTTATCATGCTCGGAGAGTTTCCATATTTTCTTGTCACAGACTTCGAAGCATATACTAGTAATTTGCCTGTAACATAAGTTTTAAACCTATAGTTCACAAATATTTTTTTCATAAACTCTTTTACATTGGATGGAATTCCTAACTTACATATTTCAATAAAAATATAATTCAATTCAATATAAATATACAATAATTAAACAGATTTAAGTGCAATAGAAGTGTCGTCATTTCCTAAATAAAATAGAAGTTATTTTTTTTATTAAGAATCAGATGTGGGGATCATTTTTCACGACCCCAAATTTACATATTTTCATATAGAAATTGTGCTCCTTTAAATATAAAGAACGAATTATGCTATGCAAAGTACACACTTTTTAAATGAAGTTACTAAAACAATCAACAATATGATTTTATTAAGAATATTTATCTCTTGAGTTTAGTTTGAGCAATATTTGATATTTGTCCAATAAATATATAAATATGTAATTCCTACTTTAACTGTAATATAAATTGTAATTATATGTCTCAGGATGGTAGGACCGTTGGTTTGTTATTTAATTTTATGTTGTTGAAAAGGAAGTGAAAGAAGATGCAACTAGGTACAAAGCTACGTCAATACCGCCTTTTCCTGGGGAAGCCGTTGAGTTCGAGATAACCTCATTTCCTGAGCCGCGGCAAGCCTATTTCATCTTGAATAAAAGTCAGTACGCAAATTAATTTCTTTTCAGTAGAATAAATCTTATTTGCATTTAACATGTTCACCAGAAGGGGTTTCTTGAATAATTTATTGAATAATTTATATAATAAAATGCACAATTGTATAATTTTTTTATAAATATATTTGCACATGTCTTGTGACTTGTGATTGCCTGCAAACAATAGGCAGGATTCAGTGAATACGAAAATCATTCTGCCACTATTCTTAAGTAAAGTATTACTTGTTGAATAATAATTAAAAAACGCTAATTTCTGGTCATACACGTACATATTATGTACAACATTTTTAGTAGCTTTTTTTCAGTTCCACACTGTATCCCGTACATGGCAGAGTTGGCAGAGAGGGAACCTAGGAACCTAGTGTTAAGACGTTCCGTTCCTCGCTTTCCGATGAATTTGAAGCATTGCGTGTTGTGTGACGGAACTCAACGTCGTCGCGATTTGTCTTGTTACTAAAAATGAAAATATTAAATTTGAAGATATCAAATATTTCATTAACTCGAGTGCGAATTAAACCCACAACCTGCCGCGTTAAAAGTCACGTGCTTGTGCCTCTGCACAACGACACGCCACTATAAATTAGGTACATGAACTTAAAAGACTACAATATGCATATTTATATGTACACTCTGCGCAATCCATTTCCAGGATTGTTTGAGTAAAGTGCCCCCAAATTGAAGAGCTAATAGAATTGCGAATACCCTAAGAATTTGTAGGAAAAGGATATCTTAATATTCCAGTTATATTGTACTAAGATAAATAAACGAAAGTAAGTTAGATGACTTTCTGTGTAAAGGTGTATAAATTATTAAGAGACAGAATTTATCGACTTGTTATTTGAGTACTTTTTCCTAAATAAATAACCACTAAAATAAGTAGCTACACTTTTTTTGTATCTCCCTACCGGTAATCAGGCAACATATATAACTTATCAGATGCTTAGGTGTAAGAAAAATTCTATTATATTTTTTTATTTATTTGAATATCTGTAATATTATTTAAAGATACGTAAACCATCATGTTTGCGTATTTTTAAATATTTCTTGTAAAATTTGTAAAGCAGGTTTATTATATGCATATATTCAAATCTTATATTAATTCCAAAATACTTCAAGAATTTTTTACGGAAAAAACAAGAAATAAATTTTCTCAGTTAAGCTCAAGAGTCAACTTAGGTGGTAATTGGAGTATAAAATTTTAAAGTCGATTACCGTACAAGTGTGTGCGACTTCCGACGTTATTTATTTAATGGGTATAAACAGTTCTATATTAATTAATAGTAGAGAACATGAAGTGAAACGGAGTGTCTTAACACTAGGTTCCCAAGTTCCCTCTGCCTACCTTGCCAAGTGCAGGATACAGCGTGAAGCTATTAATACTAAATAATTAAATAGTTATCTTCCAATCAACTACACTTAAAAATAAAAATTTAATATACAGTAAATTTGTACGTTACAATGGCGTTACATTTTATTACTCTCTTTATACACTATGAACAATGTTTTTTTTTTTAAATAAGTTTAGTCAACTTAAGTTTATAAACTCAGCTCTATAAACAAAACATTTATAATAACCACTTTACAATTACTTGGATGGGTAATAAAATTATATAAGGAACTTTTTATTTTACTTAGTAAATTAATTAAGAAATATTATGTAAGAAACTCTACCTCGCTATTATTTTTTTTAGATCTACGCGGTATCACGCACAGATTATTTCATTCAAGATATTAATTATGTAAGTAAATTTATGTCATATTTTATATTATCTTACATAATTGACTATTTCATACATGTTTTTGTGTATTATGTTTATGTTTTTTTTAGCTTCACGCTATATCCCACACAAGGCAGGGTCGGCAGAGGTAACCCGGGAACCAAGTGTTAAGACACTCCTTTCCACTTTCGTTCTCCACTTTCCGCCGATTTTGAGATATTGCGTGTTGAGTGTCAGAACTCGACGCCGCGCTTTACCTTATTACCAGAGCGAAAAAATGGAACATTAAATATTTAAATTGAAAATATTAAATATTTAATTTCCCACACTGGGGATTGAACACAGAACCTGTCGGTTGAACAGTCACACGCTTGTGCCGCTGCGCCACGACAGGCCTCTTTATGTATTAGAACATAATAATATATGTGTATGCATACTTGCACTACCTACAATTTATTTTAATATTTATGTTTCCTAACCTAAGCTTGTGGAAGAAAAAGATAATTAGCGATAAGACCGCCTATTGTGCCACTTTTATTTTTACTTTATTTTCGTTTGTGATTTACAATAATCTATAAATATATAAAGCAATTGTAAATATAATGTACATATGTGAGCTTGTTCCTTCTTTTTGCTCACATCAACGGACAATTAGTATTAAATTTCCAAATTAATATATCATCACAATATCGTTTTTTATTTGTTAATGTACTCGTCTATATCGCCATTTTATCCTTAGCCTCAACATTTTACCCACCACTTACCTTATCACACTTAAAAGATTATATATATATATATATATATATATATATATATATATATATATATATATATATATATATATATATATATATATATATATATATATATATATATATATATATATATATATACATTTACATAATACGCACATGACTATATATCTATCATAAGTTGGTGTATATGTTAAGTCATTACAGTTCCGGAAGAACCGAATACGGTAGGTTAAGGGACCCAATAAATGTCTTTTTATTTCGTTTATATAATGCTTAAAACAAACCTCCCTAAATATAGCTGTGACCCAAAAACTAAGTTGCAATGTTTATTTAGAACCGTTTAAATCTGTGTCTCTATTGCGCTCCTGTCTTCCATTTTGCTGCCGCTTTGTGATGTAAATTATGCAAACCTTGAAACGGTCTCTCTTTTATATACATTTTTTTAATTCTGTCCTTGCAACTTCATACATATTGGAAACACATAAATCTTCAAGTCTATAGCTCATATTCTAGATTCAAGAGGCTAGACCACTATTATTAAAACAGTTGGGTTATGTACCTTATAACAGCTATTTACTCTTAATTTGTTTAAATTTGTATCAACTACCATGTGAAAATAATGTTTTTCAAAAAATAGACATGGTTACATCTGATTACGCTGAACTTTCTTTAGTATTTTATGGAGTTCAATTATTAATATTGATTCAATTCATATATTATATATAGTTTTATCTGCAATATAAATTTATCAATATCAAAGTCTATAACGTAAGTAATAAAATAGATTTAAATTTTTCGATTTTATTTCCATCATTTACACTGCATTTCTTATTTTTTGCCAAATAGTGAGTTTCTAAGGGAAATACTTTAAATTTTGACTACGAGGATAATAACATTGACAAAGTCTGTACTGTACTCTGTAGTATATAGTAAAATATATTTTGTTTTTTCAGTTTAATCCAAAGTTGCAATCACAATTTCGGCTCGTATTTCGTGTAGGTACATTCAAATATCAACCGGTTAGGCACCTGTCGATTCGTATCAAAAGTTTCATTTTGTTCGTTAAATTACATATGCGCTATAATCCGAGAGAACTCAAAAACTCGTAAATTAAAAACAACTGTGCTAAAATATATTTATGCAATAATTTTTTTTATTGAATTTCTTGTGATAGGTGTTAGATATTTTGTATGAGTAGTTTATCTTTACATTCTTAGGTGAACGCACAACGGATTATCTGTTTAAAATATTTTTCACTTAGGTACATGTTCTTTTCCATATAACTTCACGGAGGGAATTTTTTTTCAGCATAAGAATCTTATTTCGCTGTTTATTAAGTAACTAATATTAATAAAAAAATGAAAAATATTGTTCATATATCAAATTCTAAAATAGAAATATTGAGACTGGTAAAAATAGATTTCCATTTATGTAATAGAATATTTATAAAATTTGCTTACAGAGTACTAAGACACTACCATAGTTCATACTATTATAATAAAAGTTTGATATTCTATCCAACATACACATAGTTATTAACATAAAACTTATAATTATAACAAAACATAGATTAAGATCAAAAAGAAATCAATCCTAAGAAATAGTAGTTTCTTGGCAAGAACACTTGGTTCATGCCACAAAATGCTATATTGTCATTGGATATCCGGAGTACGTACTCAAGCATATCGAGCAGCAATATGAGTATGAGTGAATTATGTGTAGTATATAAGTAAGGGTACAATATATTCCTACATTCATTAATAGCGGTCAAAATAACAAAACAGACAGACAGAGAAGTAATCAATTTTTACTACAATCTAAATCGTTAAATCTTTGAGAAATCCGAAAACAATATAAAAATACAGTGATTCTTGTAAAATTAAGTTCACTTTGAACTTTTCTTCCTTAGTTTTTATATTAAATGAAAAAGTTTTAATCGTCTAGAAAGGCGATGAAACAGAGTTTACGAGGATAATTTCTTTCTAACAAAATGCATTGCAAGTGTCGAGTGCCTTCATTATCTACGAACAATAAATTTTGTGCTCTTTATTGAAACTTTTAGTTCAGTTTTAAAAGTATATAAAGAAACCAAACCAAGGAAGGGAGACAATTTAATCATTTTTGGTTTTCTTTAATTCATCGTAAGTCTTGTAGGCTTTTAAAAAACTGATATTCAAACTTGGTGGATTTTTTAAACTTTCATATGTGTACATAAAAAATTAAAATAAAACATATGAAATTAGTTTCTTTTTACTATAAATAAAGTTAATACCGGATAGAGTAGAAATAAGGAAAAACTGGCAGTATTTGCACACATTGCACGTATGTGTAGCGCTAGAAGTGGAAGGTGCATACAAAAATAATATTAAACATGTCAATATGCAAACACGTGCAAATTAAAAAGATGTTTGTCTTTAAAGTAAGACATTGCAGTAAAACTTTTCAAATCTATATACTTATAATATATAGATTAGAAATACTTATAATAAATATAATATATATACTTATAATAAATTTATAATTGGTTACTGTCTGTAAACGAAAGATATATAAAAAAACCTTGTGTAGGAGGTTTATTAATGTAGTAATGCCCAAAATAGTGACTTTTACCATTTCTGTCTTTTTATTTTGTATGCGCATTTGAACGCGCTTATCTTATAAGTGACTAACCAGATTATGAAGTTTTCAATATTGTTTTTTGACAACCTTCCTCCTATAATGTCCGTTTTATAAAAGTCAATTAATAAATAAAAAAGATTGATGTAATCTAAAATATTTAGTTTCACTAAATTGCTACAAAATATTTATTCATTTACTTGAAATTTTTGTTTTCAATGTAGTAGATATTGCCTTAAAAGTGTAATTCAAGCGGGCGAACCCGGAGGCGGTTCGGTAGCATAAAATAAGAATGATAGAATACTGGCACAACAACTTTGAAATGCACTCTAAACTTTAAAATCGATCACATGTATTGAATACCCGAGTACCTTAAACCTTACTCCAAGTAAGAAACGACGATGTGAAACTTTGAAAAGAGGGAAGATTCTCGTAAGAAGTGAAAAGTTGTAAATAAACTAGGACTAGAGCGGCATAAAATGGGTGGTATTTTAAAAATAAAATATAAGACTACTTTATATTTTAAAACTTATATTAATGGTTCTTCATAATGTCTAAGAAATTATGTGTCATTTAATAAATATTAATTGGTTTACTTGTATTCATTGCCCTGTGACGTAATATATCGTGCAACGAAAATTAATAAAAGGAAACTACGAGGAAATTAATAATATTACAAAATAATACCCTCTAGAAAACGTATTACAATTTTGAACGTAGCGCAATTGAACGCACGTCTCTTGGAAACCGTCCAAGCGCTCTGACCAACTAAGACGATACGTTTTCCTATAGCTACGTCGAAATTCTTATATTCTTGTCTTGAAGTCGACTCTAGCCAAGAAAAAAAATACAATCAGAGATAGCTCTATGAAATTCTAAGAACAAAAATAATTAAAAAAAGGATCGACCAAGAACGAATCGGACTCTTCAGCCTAGATTTCCAACAAGAAGTAAAATTTTGAAGCCGGTTTCGTTTATTTTATTTCATTTGTACCAATAATATTTACGTTTCATTGTAGTTACTTTTTTAGCCCTTGACTCAAACTGAGAGGTACTATAAGATTGATGTCTGACTATGTATGTTTATTTGTGTATATATGTATATCTGTCTGTCTATGGCAACACAGGGGGAACAGATTTTGATCTGGTTTGTTATTTAAAAGATATATTTGGACCCATTGTAATAGGCTCTATTAATAAGATGTAAATAATAGTATATTTTTTTGTATAAAAGAAATACTAAAATATTTATTTTATAACTATTATATATTTTGTTCTTGGATTCCTCCATCAAGGATTCCGTACCAATTTCATGATTGATTAAATTTTGCAGGCATTTCTAGTATATCTAGCTTTACAGAAGGAAATAGAATTATAACATTAATAGTTTCTAATACCTTTATTTGACATACTTAAGTGTGTATACTTACTCAAAACGGGAAATATTCTATAGATTTTGATGACGCGACGAATGTTGTTGACAAACTTAAGTTTGTGACAAAAGCAGCAAAAACTCTACATAAATTAATAATCGAATTTCTTATATGCTTGTTGAAGTCGACTCTAGCCAAGAAAAAAAAATACATTGAGAGATAGCTCTATGAAATTCACAGAACAAAATATACATAAATGCTCGTATCTTTTGATTGCGTTGATATCTTAACTATTTCTGTGCTTCAACGCCGTAAACATTTAATATTAATTTCAGCTTGATACCTTCACGAAATGTCAAAATAAACAAATGGTTCGACAGATAGTGAGAAGGAGAACAAAGTCATCTTATAAGGGTTTCGTTTTTAGCTTTTAGTAGAACCTAAAAACGATTTTAAATGTAAATATAAGTATATATTCTATTATTTAAGTTAAAGTATCTAAGATTTATATAATTCAAATAATCAGATACAAAATGTCGTTTACATTTCTAGAGATCTAACCTGTTATCGACAGTTGCATCTAAAATTATATCTGCTTCGTTTCATGTAGAAATGCCATTGCGATTCAATGTTATATGAGCGTATTAACGATTTTGAACATTTATTTAATAGGTACATATATTTTCGTTATAACATTTTATATTTATTTATGTAGGTACATTCAATGGATTTATGTACATTCAATACATTCAATGGATTTCAAAGTTTATGTATATAAATTATAATAATGCAATAATATGAAGGAAAAATCCTAATTTAGCCCACTTTAAAATCTTTCATCATCATGAAACTTGATAATTCTTATAATGGAATATGAATATTAAATTTTATTATATAAATATAGTAAGACCATATACTGGTGGGGGTCTTAAATTCGTGTTAACATATTCTGTTCATACTTGACGTATAAAGCGGATTTTTATTTATTACAAATTTCTTATTTTAAAAAGGAACAGGTTCTATAGAAACTGTATAACTGTGTATTACTTTAAATGCGTTAAATATATATATATATATATATATATATATATATATATATATATATATATATATATATATATATATATATATATATATATATATATATATATATATATATATATATATATATATATATATATA
>DWMZ01005803.1:0-10719 GCA_018249855.1 Eueides tales michaeli | reverse complement strand
TTCCGTTATGACTTTTAGTGAATTTTGTGTATTGACATCGTTAGAATGTATTGGTTGGGGTAAATGGAAAATATTTAACAGCTGTTATATTGTGTTGAGCGTTTTTATCAATATTATGAAAAATTTATACAAACCTAAAAAATACTAATTCTACTACACTTAGGAATGAAAAATATTTATTTAGAAAACGTATAAAAGATTGAACGTGCGGGATTTGAACCCGCACAGGGTAAAATGTAACATTTTTTACTTATTTTGTAAAAGGTAAAAAATGTTACTTTAGCCCTTTATATTTCTGTCGTGGCCCATTGGCACAAGCATATGACTGTAAACGCGAATGTTTTCGGGTTCGATCCCCACTCACCCACTTTCCACGTTCTAGTGACAAAGGAAATCGAGGCCTTGAATTCTTACACACAATACGCAATGCTTTAAGTTCGGTGGAAAGTGGAAAACGTAACAGTGTCTTAACACTAAGTTTTTAAGTTCTCTATATCTATCCTGGCATGTCTGAAAAAAAAAATAATAGAAATCTATACGAATATATAAGTATAAATTTGCCTACATACACAATGCCTAGCCTATTGCCTAGGCAGTATAGGAAGGCATTAAGACAGGATACGACGAAATTGCTACGGGAAGAGTAGGAAAATGGAATTTTCAGCTAAAAATATAAGTACATACATTAACAAAATTTCACATAGGTTCTTCAAAAATAAAAAAAAATCATGAAGAAATCGATACAAAAACATTCGCTACAGCTATCATAGGATCAAGTAGTCCGCAAACAAATGTCCTTACAAAGTTGACGATGGGTCAACAAGTTTGCAAAACTGTTATACTTAGGTGATAAAGATAAAGTTTCAATATTTGAAGGGTATGTGTATATGGTCTGTATAATGTGGTTATATCAATACTTGTTACTTACACCGTTTTGAAAAGAACTTGTTTACTTATCTATGTTTTTTTCTGTTTTAATAACAAACAAAAACAGGCCTTCGTGGCACAGTGGAACAATGTAGCAGAGCAGTATCGAAACATTGCGGTGTTTAGTTGCGCTACCTGACATGCAGTGTTTTAAATTTGGGAGGAAAGTAGAGATTTTCTTTGAAATTTTAGAGAGGAAAGTGGAGAATGTCTGACACTTGGTTCTCTCTACCTATTCTGTTGTATACCTATAAAAACATTGCTAAAAAACAGTAATTTTTAAACTTATTTAAAGACAATTAATATATAATTCTGATAAACATTATTACAAATAACAAAATAATTGTACGCATTACGTCTATCAAAATATTTTTTTTGTTGAAAGTAACATTCAAATCGGTTTAGTCGAGAGAAATGTCAACAAACTAACAAAACACTTGTCTTTGTTGCATATAGCTGTAATATTAGTACCTTAGTACATTGAATCAAATTGGTGTGTTGTCAAAAAGACTTCTTATACTTTTGCTTATTATGCATTCGAATTAAAAATTATGATTATTAAGCGTATTTTTAGGCTTTAAATAAAGGAGTCACTACACTTATACACATCTCAATTGTTTTCTTAGGAACATATAAATTTATGCGTTTTTATGTTTGCCAGTCGAAAGTTCTAATTATTGACACTCCCCTTAATTCCGCGCCCAGCATCAGTATATTGGGCCTCAGCTTTTCGAGCGACTGCCAGTATCTAGATCATCTGGAAAGCAAGTTGGCCTCGAAGAGACTGGAGGTCATCAGCAGAACGAGACAGTATTTCACGCCAAAACACCGTTTGGGCCTGTACTGGGCCCAGGTTCTGCCTAATATGGAATACTGTTCTCACCTCTGGACTGGTGCACCCCAGTATCAGCTTAAATCATTTGATTGCATACAACGTAGAGCCGTTCGAATCGTTAGGGACCCAATGATCTGTGAGGGGCTTGATACTTTGGCTCTACGTACCGACGTATTTTCACTGTGCGTTCTCTACCGCATTTATCACGGAGAGTATTCGGGGGAACTGTTTGACTTGGTACCTGCCGCAAAATTTTCTCACAAACTAAAATACCATCCACATCATCTGGATACGTGGCAGGCACTCCACTACTGTGGAATGACCAACCAGCGGCAGTATTTCCAGGTCGATACGACATGGGGACCTTCAAAAAGCGCGTTTACCTCCACCTGAAAGGCCGGCAACGCACCTGTAGCTGAGGTATTACACGGGTCCGTGGGCGACGGTGATCACTCACCATCAGGTGACCCGTACGCTCGATTGCCTTGTCTATTCCATTAAAAAATATATCTACTAGCTAAATGACTTCATTGATTTTTTTTTAGTTTCACGCTATATCACGCATATAGTGGGGTAGGTAGAGCACATTTTCCGCCTTTTCTTTGATGAATTGCGAGTGGACTGGCAGAAAGTGTTACCAGACCGGAGAAATTAAAATGTTAACAAATAATATATTATTACCCCGAGTGGGAGTCGAATCTACAACCTTCGTGTATACAATAAAAAGTAAGTGCCACGGTGCAACGACATCTTTAAAACCAAATAAAACAAAAAGCAAAATAATATTATAAATAAAATTATAATAATAAATATTAGAAAAATGTTTTTACTTAAAATATCATATTATTAAAATAAATTTAACGTACATTAAAATAAACACTCCATAACAAATATAGACATGCTATAACAAAGTAAGTCTCTAGACTTTTGAGAGTCACATTTTGATTGCTCGATGACACGGAATTAACTGAGGTCGACGCTCCTTCACTGCGGTTACATTTGTAAACAAAGTGACATGCATTTTGGAATAAGAGAAATATATAAAAACAACCGATGTATTTGGCTAAGGCGTATCGTGGCACTGGGGCACAAGCGTGTGACTGTTAACGGACAGGACAGTGGGTTCGATCCCCACTCCCCACTCGAGGAAATTATATCTATACTTATAAAAAATCTGTAACTGATGACTGTACATGGAAGATATATTTAAAAAAGTCTTATAAGCGACGTTTATTAATGTCGCCGAAATAGTGTTTTTTAATTGTTTGTCTGTTTATCTGTTTGCCTGTGCGATTGTACGCGCTAATCCCAGAAACAGCTAACCAGATGTAATACAGTTTTCACTATTACATTTCACTCAATGTTTAGTGTTTGCTTAATTAAATAGGTTAATAAAAAAAATAACTTAAATTTAAAATATTTACTTCAGCAAAATAGAGTATTTGAAGCGGTCGAACCCGCGGGCGGGTCGCTAGTATTTAATCATTTCATTCGTTCACTATGGCAGCAATGCAAAGTGAAAAATAAGAAAAAATATTTTCTAAGATAAGAAAGATGATTAATAATTATTAACGCGTTAAGTAAAAAAACATTGTTTTAAATTATATATAATTTTACTATAAATACATTTGCATAAAAAATAAATATGTATGCTCGTACTTATATAGTATGAACTAAGGCAGATGCTTTGACGTAGAACGAGTTAAGGTCCGAATACAGTTAGTCAGTTTTTCCTCCTTCCACCTAACAATGATCACATTGATATTAAATCAATACGATCACGACAATCAAGTACTGTACGATAAATAAGGGTGACGATACACTGATATAATTTCCTTTTTTTTTAGACAGAGGGAACCTGAGTTCCCATTAAGACGCTTACGTTCTTATCTTTCCATGGAAATCTGGATGCATTGCTTGTTGAGTGGCGGAACGTAATGCCACACAATGAGCAATCATAGCATTTTATCAGCAAGGATTTTGGAGTATTAGAATTTACCCTTTGTTTCTGTTTTTTTTTTCTTCTATATGTAATTATGTATTGGACAAAAAGGAATTCTTTTTTTCAGGATTTTTTCACCCTCTTTAAATAAAAATATTATCTTCTTATTTCGTAAATCATCAATTTATAGATAAAAAATTTAAAAATATATCGAAATTACTTTATAGTTGTAGTCTGTGTTAGACTTTATAATATGTTAATAACATATATTTATATTTACATAGCCGTAACGTTCCTAGAACTGTCGGGGTTCCCGCATTGGAAGGTATGCTAATAAGATGCAATTATAAGTAAACCATTTGCGTAACATGACAGGTAAAAAAATGGAATTGGTCAACCGTTGGAGAATGCTGACTTGTGACGTTAATAAATCATACAGAAGTTGTTAGTTTTTGTAAAATGTGAAAAAGGAATTAATTTGTTTAATTTTAATCTGTTATGCGATTTTCGTTAAGCTAAATAAAATAGCATGTTTAAAAAAGAATGATATGAAAATAGGTAATTAAATATGTATATAGATAACATATTTTTTTTTATCATAACTGGACTTCAACCAACATTCAAGCTTGTTTATAATGTTTCAAGATTTTTACTATTTTTAAAGTATTATTCCACACTTAGGAAAGAAAAATACTAAATTTAAAAACGTATAAAAATGTTCCAAGATTATAATATTGATTTAAGAAAGTCTTTAAAGTCTTTTCCAAACAATCCTTCTATATTTAAATCAATTACACATATTCCAACTAAGGACTAAGGAGTACTTCAAATTTCGTCAAAATTGACTTAGTAGTTTTTTAGCGTCAGTATACATTATAGACATTTTTTTGGCGAAAACAGGTATACCTATCTAGGTGATTAGCAGGTATTCGATGTGGGTTTCATTTTCCGTATTTTTTATTATTGATATGCCATAGAATCTTGTTTAAAGTATGCAATTAAGACTGTATAAATAATCTAATAAGCATTCCTGACTTATTGTAATTCTTTTCCTTATCCGATATCCCTCCCTTGAGGTATTTTAAAACGTGAATAATAACGACAAATAGACTTTATTAACAATAGAGCTTTTAAAGCAAGCTGCTACAAACTGCAAAATAATACTAAATATTTTAAAATTATTTATAAAAGAACGATTCCGTAATACTATGTCTATACAAACGACAAATAAATCATAAAAGTTCCGATGAGTTTCTTGCGCCGGAATTTCTCAGGTCGGGGGCAGTTTTTTAAGTGAATCGGTGGTAAATTGTTTGACGTAAAAAGAATGAAACATATATTATTTTTTGCTATATTTTGTTCAAAATATTTCAATTAAAATTTCAATTTACTATTTATTGTCATAGCTGGAACAGAAAATCATCATCTATGTAGCAGACAGAGGGATAGACTGACAGAAAAAATGTTTTAGGGTCCCGTTTTTCCCTTTAGATATAAAACCAAAAAAAAAATAGCACAATTGGAAAAGGTCTAGTTTTAGAGATTATTTTCACTAAATATGTGTGTAGTGGTTAAAAGGAGAGTGACTTGCACGCGTTTATTATTGTTAATATTTCACTTTAACGATATTCCCTAGGTATGAGGGTCGACACATAAACTGACATTCCGTTCTTCGCCTGATTTGATGCATTTTGTTATTTGAACATGCACTCTCCTATTGTGTAACTCTATCTCTTTCTTTACCACAAAACCTTCTTCAAAACATTGGCGAAGTGATGCTCAACGGGCACGCTCGGAACACCATAATTTAAGAACTGGACTGAACTCAATTACACTGTGTTTGTTAGAACTGGACTTGTGTTTTCATTTTTCTTTTGTTGTTTTTTTTTATGGAAAAGACAAGGCAAACGAGTGTACATCACCTGATGGTAAGTGATCACCAGAGGAGGTTACGGGTGCTTTAAGGTGGAGTTAGACGCTCTTTTCTAAGGTACCCATGTCATATCGAACTGGAAACACTGCCGCAGGTACACCATTCCACTGATGTCTGGCGCGTGGAAGGAAACTCCTACGAAACCACACACAACTCATTCTTTGCGTATTAAATCTAAAATGTTAAACATTTCACTCACAAGTTCAAAATCTCATTAAAAAACAAAATAACTACCAAAACAAAACTTAAAAGCTCTTAACGGCTCTTCATATCTAAAAAGAAATACCAGTTTAATTATAAACAATCAACAAGACCTCAAACGTGTTCTTATCTCAGTAGTATATCATATCGTAGTCAATCTCACTATCAGTGTAGGATGCATCCGGCTAGTGCAATGAAACCCACGCTGTGTTTAGTAGACCACCAGTCTACTATACAGAGTATTATATTGAGCACGAATATAGAGAATTAAAAATACAAGGGTGGAGGCCTGTCGTGACGCACAAGCGTGTGAATGCAAAGTGGTTCCGTTGTGGGTTCGATCTCGAAGACATGAAATATTGAATATTTTGATTTCTTTGCTCTGGTAACAAAGCAAAGTGCGGCGCTGAGTTCCGTCATTTGACACGCAATGCCTCAAATGAGGTGAAAAATGGGAAACGAAATGGAATGTCGTAACACTAGGTTCCAAAGTTCCCTCTGCCTACCATAAAAGGTATAGAGTGTGCAGCTGAAAAAAAAACGCCATACACTTTATCTGCTATATGATCGGAGAAGGCCGTATCTTGTGTTAAGAGACTCCTTTTCCTTGTTAACAGATTTTTATATAATCACTACCTTAACGATTGAGGGTTCGATTCCAACTTGGGGGAATATATTCTTTTCTTTTTGTCACTTTGTGTTGAGTTCAGCCACTGAACGCGCAATGTCTCAAAATTCTGTGAAGAATGAAGTGTAGTGTGCAAAGCATTCTCCTCGGCGGTATCATTTATCAACAACTTTCTCTTTTCATCCATCCATGTGTATCTAAATTTAAGTTGCGTCAGACAGAGATCGAGGTTCCCGTAGCCAGTCTGTGTACAAAAAATGTATTGAGCAAAAAAAAAAGACATTGCTCTAGGTAAAGACGTGGTGTTATGTTACGCCAAGCGGTATGTTACTATTATTAGCGATATATTACTTTTTTTAGCTTCACGCTGTGTCCTGCACGAGGCAGGGTAGGCAGAGGGAACCCGGGAACCTAGTGTTAAGACACTACGTTTCACTTCCGTTCGCCACTTTCCGCCGAATGTGAGGCATGGCGTGTTGAGTGGCAGAACTCAACGCCGCGCTTTGCCTTATTACCAGAGCCTAGAAATGAAACATTAAATATTTATATTGAAAATATTAAATATTTCATTTCCTCGACTGGGGATCGAACCCAGAACCTGTCGGTTACAGCCACATGCTCTTATGCCGCTGCGCCACGACAGGCCTCGATATATTACTATTTTTAATATTATTGTTATCATATGATCTATGCTAGCTATTTTTATTTAAGATTTGACGTGCTGTATGGCTGCAAGTGTGCCCCAGTGTGTGACTGTAAACAGGACAGGTAGGTTCTATCTCAACTCGGAAAATGAAATATTTAATATTTTCTCGCTCTGGTAATAAAGCAAAGCGCGGTGTTGAATTCCGCTACTCAATACACAATGCCTCAAATTTAGCGAAAATAGGAAACCGAAGTGTCTTAATGGTAACGGAGAATCTTAACACTAACTTCCCAAGTTCCCTCTGCCTGTCTGGACACAACGTGAAACTATTTATATTTAAATAATCTAATTACAACAATAATTAACATTTCTAAATAATTTCAATTATTCACTGGGTCATTCTAAGTTAACAAGAGTGGGCTGCATCCGGCAATATCTACGAGTATGCAATAGATGCCCACGCTGAGAGTACACGGTTGGTTTTATTAAAATAGTTGCATATCGTGGGCTAGCTGAGTGAAATCTCAAGCTTTGTGAGGTTAAGTAATAGTGGCCATTATGTTTACAAATGTTTGTGTGATGAGATTGAGATTATATGATTTAAAGGTATTTATTTACTAGTATTAAAAATCTGATGTGAAGCTTGTTTTGTTTCAGTGGCACAAGCGTGTGACTGAAAACGTCAGGTTGTGTATTCGATTTTTCCTTGCAACTTTATGCCACAGTTAAAGGTTTAACTTAACACCACGTCAACAATAAACACACAATGCCTCCAGAATTCAGCTGAAAGTGAGAAAGTATCTAGATATTCTGGGGCTACTCTGCTTAGTGCGAAGTACAGTCTAATTCTAAGCATTAATACCGGCGATTGGTAGAGTCTGCCTTGGAACGGAATGTCTTAACACTAGGTTCCCAAGTTCCCTCAGCCTACCCTGCCATGTGCGGGATACAGCGTGAAGCTATGTATGTATGTATGTATGTATATATAAGTACAGTGTAAAGCTAAAAAAAAGTAGTAAAACTAAAAACCACTCTCTTCCTTACCTAGTCCTATAAGAATCGTTCAAAGCTAAAAATTTTAAGTATTCAGGTTCCATCATTAGACCAGCTCGGTGATACCATTTGGATTGTCATCTACGCTATATACGTATAACTGCCTATGTACTAATTTTACAAATATTGCGAGTTCGTTGAAAAAGGACATTATTTTAATAGAAAGACAAACTTTTAGACAAGATTTGCGACTGATAACGCAACTTCATACAATAAAAAATCAAATATTTAAACCTATTAACTGCAAATGAGGCCGACTTGGCGCACCAGAAAAGTGTTTTACCGTAAAATGTGAAGGTTGTTGGTTCTAATACTTTATGAGATAACCATTATATACATTTCAAACATTTTCTAAGGGAACCTAGTTTTAAGATAATCCATTCCATTCCCCTTCTTTACGCCGAAATTGAGGAACTCAACGCCGCGCTTTGCCTCGTTACCATGAATGAGCGGAGTCCCGAAAATTTACAATAAAATTTAAAACTGAGTGTCTTAACACTAAGTTCTTTCTACAATAGAAGAAAAGACAAAGCTTTTTGCTAAATGCCAAGAAATATTTTTGCATACGAAAACAAAGAAAATATTAAAATTAAATATCAAACGTATTGACACATCAATCGCATATAGCTAAGAACAATAATATATCAATGGCACAATTATTGGATCACTTTTACCGCATTAACATAATCGCGGCTAACAAGCCTTTCCGGCCCGGATTCGAACCGACACCCACAAACACCTACGTTATGATTATTCAGAGCAACGATCTTAGGTGATTCATCCATTAAATAATAAGTAGGCAATACTTAAAAGGTACTACAAATAATATTTGTCAGTTTTGAAGCTCATAAACTTATATTAGAACATCATTATCTGAAATTAAATATTTTCTTTTATCTTATTATTATAATTTACATTAACTCTAATATATAAATTTGCAAAAATTGAGGCCTATGATGGCGTAGGGCCACTAGTGTGCTACTCAAAACATACAGATTTTGGGCCCGATCCCCACTCAAGTACATAAAATATTTAACATTTTCATTTCCAAACTATGGTAACGAAGCTAAGTGTTGAGTTCCGGCACGAAATTGTTTTAATTTAAGGTTCCCAGGTTCCCTCTGCCTACCCTACTTTATGCAGGATACAGCGTAAAGCTAAAAAAAACTTTACTATTATTTTTTGCATCAAATACATGACGAGCTGTATATTGGAATGCAGGAAATATCCATTAGCAACGAATTTTTTAAGCTACTTCGACGCCAAAAATAATAAATTAGCAATTATACATTTTTGTTTACAGAATATTATATAAAAGTTTTTAGATTTCCTTGTTATTATGTACAATATGTATATCGAAAGAAAATGTATTTTTTTACTAAATAAGTTCATCGATTTATACATAAATAAAGTAACCGGATTTATACATAAATAAGGTAAGGCTAAGGTAAGGTACCGATATATTTTGTAACTTCACGCTACATCCTGCAAATAGCAAAGTGGCCAGACAAATGTTCCCAGTAGGACCTGGGAACATAATGTTAAGACATTCCGTTACCATAAGAACACTTCAGTTTCCCATTTACCGCCGAAATCTTTAGACACTGCGTGTTGAGTGATGGAATTCAACGTCACCCTGTTTCTTGTTACCGGATCTATGAAATGAAAAATATTTTAATCGCTCGACTGAAAATCGAACCGGCAGTCATCGCGATTACAGCCGCACGCTATACCCTCATGCCACGACGTCACCGATGACATTTAAAATCAATATATTTAAAACAAATATATATTGACTTTCAGATAAATTCTTGTTTTTTGATATCTAATAATTAAATATGCCGCATTACGAGAAACATATAACCTTCGATGCGAGTTACGATTAAAGAAAAAACGTACTTAACATTTTAAGAACATTCGTCTTGTGGTTTTTCCCCATTCTTTCATTCCCCTCAATAATTTATCACTGTAATTGTAATGGATAAATGAGAATTTGGCACCAATCGTAGTGAGAGTAGAACATTTATTTTTGACATTTTAAAAGTAAATTATAGGCAACGGTGGTATTACATTACATTGCAACTTATTTAAAGTTGCAATGTAATGTATAAGATTTTTGAAGTAGCTTAGTGAGAACGTATAACGTTTCCGCGAGAGAGGTAATTATTTTTACTATTTTTAAAGTGTTATTCCACACTTAGTAAAGAAAAATACTACATTTAAAAACGTATAAAAATTTGAACGAAGCAGGATTTGAACCTGCGCCTCTTGGAAATCGTCCAAGCGCTCTGACCAACTAAGGCATTCGTTCATACCAAGCTACGTCGAAATTCTTAAACGCTTGTTACAACTTATTTATGTTATTGGCATCATTTTTTATTGGAAGATTTTTACGAATTTCTACTTAATTAATTTAATATGTTTTCTAAAAACATATTACAACCTTCTCAAATTATTGTAATTTCAGCGTCAAAACCAAATTAAGAAAATGGTTAAATCTGATAAGAAAGCAAAGTGAACCGCGAATTCCGCCACTTGAAACACAATGCCTCAA
>DWMZ01005802.1:0-10719 GCA_018249855.1 Eueides tales michaeli | reverse complement strand
GACTGTACGTCTTTATATTTTATACAAGTCAAAAAGTAAACGTACACTTTAGGAAGATATGGCTTGATATACGAGTATACATGATAAATAATCAGTTTTGCGTTAAATTTTAGCATGAAAGTAATATAATTTTAGTAAAACCCTTTTAACATATAGTATACTAATCATATATAATATAATTAAGGGGCTGAACGTAGTGACAACTTATGTGGTGTATCATCATGAAATAAGTCGAGTTGTGCGCGGGCGAAGCCGCGGGCAGCAGCTAGTATATATATATTTATATAGATTAAAACTTCAATTGTCTTTACATAAGTCATTTTAAATTCAACTTTCAAAATAAACTAACTTAAACTAAATAAAGAACTTAATTCTCTGCACTCTTCTAAGTTTTAAGCACCTGAGTGCTGACCCAGAAAAGGGCTGATCCTTTTCTTTACTTTAGTAGGTGAGTATTTACTACTATGGAAAATAAAAATGTTGATCTTTATATAAATTGGCTAAATCAAAAATAATTTAGATAAGTCAAGTGAAACAACTGTAATTTTCAAAAAAACATATTTTTTTTTGATACAATTACTGATGAATGAATCAGTTGAAAAGTTCGCAAGAGTATTTATTAAATATAATAATAATAAATTTAAAAACGTATAAAAATATTTAATCAATAGCATTCTCTCTTGCCAAACGATAATTCTAAAGAATTATCTTTGGGTAGCGGAAATTTGTAAAAATCTCCCTACAAAGAGGCTAACAACATGAATAAGTTGTAACAAACGTATAAAAATTTCGACGGAGCTCGGTGAGAACGAATGGCTTAGTGGGCAGAGCGCTTAAACGAAGCGTTGGCTTCGTTCAAATTTTTATACGTTTTTAAATTTAGTATTTTTCTTTCCTAAGTGTGGAATAACACTTAAAAAATAGTTAATATATCAAAATAATAATCCTATATAAAAGGCTGATTAGGTAAAATTTTTTTTTCATTTTTCTGCCATCGCTTCTCCGTATTACAGCATAAATTCAATTTTGTTTTTCATCTCTAGTTTCTCCGCAAAATGTCCTTGGCTATTTTTTAAAACCTTAACAATATATTCTTTTATTCTTCATGCAGGCCTGAAAACTTTTTCTTGGTTTTTATCTGATTCAGATATTTCTTGGTTCATATTATTTTCTTAGCATAATGAACATATATTATTAGCATAATAAGTATAAACCCACGCACATAGTATTCCAAAAGCATGTATTTTTGTAATGTCATTTAAAAGTTCCTCCAATTTATGTTTCAAAATTCTAGCAATCTTTAATAATATACAAATTTATTGTATATTATTAAAGATTTCCTGCCAATTTGAAATGCATATGAAATATATACAATCGCCATGATATTCTAAGAATTAATAAAAAAAATATAAAACAATATTCACATAAAAACACAACTGAACAAATTTCCTTACTACCTACTAAAATAATTTTGCTGCTACTCTACTACTATATACTATCTACTATTTGCTACTACTATCTTTACAAAAAGCCCTTCATTGCATCCATTTACTACAACTGTAAAACACAATGTAAAACTATAACACAATGTAAAACTAAATAAAGAGTAATATGTAGGGGGTCTTAAAATTATTATTCTTTTGACTTTTAAACACCTAAAAGTAGTTTTCAATAACATTTCTTTGAAAATCGAATAAATTTAATAGGATAATAAATATTCGTGGCATTCCTCTTTGACAGAAAGATGTAGAGGTCTAATTATGAGTTTGAAATTTTTGAAGAGGCAGTTAACACTTAAAGTAATAGAACTCTTAAGCCGACGATATCGATACTGTTCGGTCTGAAGTTAAAATGGCTGAGCAAATTGATTATCACATTGAGTTCCGCCACTCAACACGTAATGCCGTAAATTTATCTTAAAATGAAGAACGGAACGGAATGTCTACTAAGTCAAAGCAATTAAAAGATATGAGCAGTTATACATTGTTTTCGCTACATTTGCTATGATATGAATTTGCCGCGTTATCAGAACCTATGGAGGAGGTACTTCTCGATTACAGTTATAAAATTTAGCACTAAGCAAATAAGCAAGAATTTACACTAGAAATAAAGGAGACTTCCAAAAAATCCATAATAAACTGAAAATGAATAAATATTTGAATGCAATGAAACTTGAACACATGCTTTTAGATACTTTTATTGACACAGCATCAAGTCTTTAGAATAACATGTCATTTCAAGCAATCTAATTAATTGTAGAAAAGGTAGACAATAATTTCATGATTTACATTCTATTGGACGTAGCTAAATTAAGCGGTATGGCTTAATTAGCAGATCAATCTTTATTGTTTAAGTCTTTATTGTTTAAGTTTTTATACTTTTGGTAAATATTTTAATTTTGAAGTTGAATACAAAGTATATAGTAAACATTGATGAGTCTGGAAAATCTGCAGATAACTGTTGGTTTTCTTATTAAATATCTATGACAATTAAAATTTCAGTGACTAGAAAATAAAATTGTAGCACTTTTTACCAATTATGCGCTATGTGCTAACCTAGCTAATTTGCACACATATCTTTTTTACATGTAATGATCATTACGTATCATATAATCAAGTAATTTACTATCTGTTTTAGCACTAAGTACTATTTACTAACATTTTTGATGCAAGCGTTCACACCACTGTGAAATTTCTTATCACGTTTGCGTTAATTAATTTTAAACTCGATTGTCCTAATTACGCACGCGGTTGAAGTCCGCGTTTGCGAATAAGCCATAGTTCACCCAGTCTAGTTTGTTGCCAAATTCTAAGTTTAATTTGAACATTCTGTAACATATCAAACTTATAATATTATATAAATAAAGCTAATTATATCAAAATATGATTTAATATTATGAAATAATACAAAGTAGAGACCATCGTGGATTCGGTTTTCTCTTGGTGCAATGAAATTTTTAAATTATTTTTTCCTTACTTCTTGTTACGAGGTAAAGCACGGCGTTGAGTTCTGCCACTTAATAATATGTCTGACGCGGAAAAGTCTTAATGGGAACGGAGTCTCTTATCAATAGGCTCCAAGATTCTTTTTGCATATCCTGCTACGGAAGAAGCAGAAGAATATTTATTAAGTAGTTATGATCAAATGTTTTTTGTTTGTTATAAAATAAATTTGGAAGCTATAGTACTGACTAATAAAAAGCTATATTATGTTCATTATGTATGTAGGTTGTACACTGTTCTAAGCAAATAATGCTAAATAATTTTAAATATTGAAACCTTAATATATCAAAATATTATATTTTATGAAATAAAAGAAAATAGCGACCGTCGTGCATAGTGGCAGAGACACTGATAACGCAATTTCGGATGGATTCGATTCGATGTCTTCTTGGAAGAACAAAATATTTAATAGTTTTTTTCCTTTGTTCTGGCTACGAGACAAAGCACGACGTTGAGTTCTGCCACTCAATATTTACTAAATGTGTCGTGGAAGAGTCTTAATTGGATAAATTCTTTTAACAAAAGGCCCCAAGATTATTTCTGCCTGTCCTAATAAATGCGGGATACAATTTAAGGCTAAACAATAGTGATTTTAGCATAAGAATATTTAAAAGGTAGTTTTGATCATATATGATCTTTGCTTTCTGCACAAAATTATAAATGGGTGAATTGATAGTCCAGATTTGTTAAATAGAATTCATTTGGCGGTACCAAGGCGTAATTTAAGAAGCAAATATAAAAAGAAATATACATTTAGAGAGCTTTTTTCCAAAAATAATCTGGGTAAAGCAGCTCCTTTAAATAGAATACTGGCATTTTATAATAGTATTTTCAATGAAGCAGATTTGGATATATTTCAACAAACGATGTTGACTTTTAAGCGTCAAACAAAAGCAAAATTTAATATCTGATTTTTTCCTTTGAAATATTTGTTAAATATTATTTTTTTAATGTATACAACATGTATGTGTTAACACAACATGTTGTGTATGTATGTGTTAACACAACATGTTGTGTAAGTATTAAAAGGAATAATGTTTTTAATTAATATTCTCTATGATGGGACATACAAAAATTGAGGCAAGTCGTGGCGCAGGGGCACAAGCGTGTGATCTTAAACGAGACAAATTGTGATTTAGATTTCCACTCGAAGAAATAAAATATTTATATGATCAATTCTTCGCTCCGGTGTCGAGGCAAAGCGCGGCATTGAGTTAGAGGTAGAAAGTGGGAAGCGGAGTGTCTAGACCCTAACTCCCCTTGCCTATGCTGCTACATACAAGGTACGGCGTGTAACAGAAAAATAAAGATATGGAATTACATTCCAAATTCCAAAAAAATCGTTTATATTTATTTTGTTGTTTTTGTTAGTAATGTATTAAAGTTTTCTACAAATCTTATAGGACTATAATGTTATGATTATTATTTTTTTACATCATTAATAACTGAGACCGACAGGTCTGGTACCCCTGCGATATTGTAATATGTGCACCAGCATGTAACTGTAAATGTTACATGTAGTGGGTTGGATTCCTTAAAAAAATAATTTAATATTTTACTTTAGATATTTTTAATATTTCCATTTCTTTGCTCTGATAACAAGGCGTTGGTTGAGCTTCACCACTCAACCGTATGTACGCTAAGCGTAGATATCGTTGCAATTTACCTGGATAAGCGAAGTAAAATACCAGAAGACGTCTGTTCCAAAGCAAGCGTTCGCAGTGCTCCTTTGAAAACAATGTTCTTTTATGCTTAAATACTACAACAGACCGTTATAACAAAAATGACAATAATATCTTAGGTCGATAATACTAAATTAACCTTTTTCATTCTATGGATAATATAATGGAGATATGAATAAATATAGCTTTCTGGTCTGTTTTCTTAAATAAAGTATTTATTTAGGAAAACAGACCAGAAAGCTATATTAATTTATATCATATATGTAATACTGCATACATATATCAGCTTAATCTAGTTTTCTTTGGTTTATTGAAATGGAAAGATCCCCAAGAATGTCGAGTTGAGTATTCTTATTGATAACAGACGGAACAATATTACGAAATACGTTTCAGTATTATGATGCTCGTAATTATATAAATTTATAAAATAATATTTTTGATATTGAATATATCTTCGTTGTCAATGTTTTTTGTAGTTTTTTCTTGAAATAATTCATTGGTTATTATATCTCTTGGCATATGTCCGTTTAAGATGATCCTGCGTACTAATAATTATCTAATCGGCTTGAATTCGATTTGGATTATTTGAATATTTTTTTTTAGGTGCCTAAGACAATCCGTTTCCTACTTCCTGACAATTTTTTAGACGTTTACGTTTTAAGTAAAACACAAACACAGTTGTTGTTTCTATCATAATATGAAATAATAATAATTCGTTCTCCTGCACGAAAATGGAAACCACAACTGTTCTATGATTAGTCAGTAGCGATCACATATTATGACAGCTTGATTATTGTTTCCTGTATGTTAATTTTACTAAGTTCAAAATGAAATAAATTAAAGAAACCATCATTTTGCGTAATAAATTCAAGTAATCTACAGTACTTGTTATAATATTTTCTTGTGTGTAAGAAAAATTGCCACAAATTTATCACTAACCAAAAGTAAAACTTTATGTAAATGATATTTTAAACTGAAATCTTAAGTGCTTCTGACTTCCCTAATTACTGTTAGAACTACTTAACATAAAATCTTATCTTTTCAAAATACACGAGATTAAGTTCATCGAAACTTTCTGCGAGTAATTTATAAGTGCTACAAAAAATAAATGTAGGATACGGCGCTTTTCATACTACTTTGGTTTTGCATCTCAAAAGTTGGAAATTTAATTATTATTTGCAACCTACGATTTGTCTTCTCTTGCCTAAATTCTATTTTGCGAAAATAGATTAAATTAAAACGTGCCAAACTGTATGTTTAACACAAACACACTTTTATAGTAATATTTAAACTATGTTTTTTTTAATTTTGGTCCAAAAAATTAGTTATATACAAATGTTCACGCTTTTCTTAACTTTAAAGGACATATTTCCTCTCGGAAAACATTTTTCATACAGAACAATTTTTTTTTAAGAAGAACATTTTTTGTGCTGGTAGGAAAAATGTTCCTTAGAAGAAAAGCATATTTTGCGCAGAATAAGAGAAATATGCGGTACAGTTGTACAGCGCAGACGCCGATTACGCAACATACTCGTAAACGCGATGACGGTACTATCCATCGCCACTTGTGACCGTGAATTAATTAAATTTCTTATATAAATATAATAGTTAGTTAGTAGTAGTAATTTCTTATATAAATATAAGACAAATTTGAAATCGGGCAGAAAGTACAGAGCGAGGGGCATTAAATCTAGTTTGATCTGCTTATCCTACTGCAAGCTGGACACAGCATGAAACTAAATAATGTTTCAATGGTTTTAACTACTACTACTGTTTGTCATACCTAAATAATTCGCGAAAATTTGCAAGGATCTTTATGTTCAATATTCTTTTACCTTTCTGAATCTCTTATAAATTACATGATCGGAATAACACCAAAAGAAACCAAAAATGCAAAAAAAGGTTATATTCATCTATATTTTAATGACTTTATCTGCAATGGCTGTCCTGTATAGACAGAATAAATGAGCCAGTAAGAATATCCTACCAAGAGAAGATATTTAATTATCAACACATCGTCTAGCGTAATTAGGACACATCAGCGCTATAGTCATTTGTTCAGTACTAATCAGTCAGACCCCTGTCTATCGGACTCCTTCAATGATATGTGATTATTCTCGGTTAATAAATGGGTGGGGAAATTTGGGATCTATTAATTATCTTGGTTAATGACGCCTTTTGTTTTATATATATATTAGGATAAAATCAAAAAGTCTTCTTCTGGTATAGAGACGTCAAATATACAGTTAGATAGATATTCTATTCTATCACCTTTATTTGAAACTAGCGACTCGCCTGCAACTTCGCTCGCCTGATGAATAAAAAAATTGTAGCAATTTTATCGAACTGTATAATGAAAATTGTCGTAATCTTTTATTTATCGACTGATTAAAATAAAAGAAACACTAAATTTTGATTATTATTTATTATTTTAAATCTGGTGAGCCGTTTCTGAGATTAGCATGTACAAAGGCAAACAGAAAAAAAAGTAAAAATCATTATTATTTTGGGCCCTATTACCATAGATGTTATTAAAACACAATTTTACAGTGATCGGTTACAAATTTATTATAAGTATAGATAAGATAAATTAAAAATTTTGGTTGTGATAGAACTTTAACGTTTTCGAACTTCATATGATTAAAAATAAAATACAATATTTAAGTTGGTCATGTTGTTATGCATCACGCATTTAAGTCAGATATATATATATATATATATATATATATATATATATATATATATATATATATATATATATATATATATATATATATATATATATATTAATATATATCTATATATATATATATATATATATATATATATATATATATATATATATATATATATATATATATATATATATATATATATATACATATATAAATATGTACATATATACACATATTATTTAGACAAAGAAATACAAAAACTCTTATATGTTAGAGATATGCTATCTTACTTATTTAGAAAACGTATAACAATTACAAGCGTATAAGAATTTCGGCAAAGCTTCATGGGAACGTGTGGCCTAGTGGTCAGGGTGCTTGGACGGATTCCAGTAGATGCAGGTTCAAATTCAGTTATAGTCATTCAGTAAAGAAATATTTATGATTTCTAAGTGTGGATTAACAATTTAAAAAGAAATATTAGATGATCAACACCCCGTAAACTGTAATATCCGTACAATATGGAATAAAATTAGTTGAATATGATTTCCCCTGTCACCTACATGAGCTTGTGTATTGACTTACAATCACGTATATATTCAAAATACCTTTACAATTTTATGTATAAACGAATAAAAAAAATATAATATGTTTATTTTTTACCATAAATTGTAGAATATCAAATAATTTATTAAGTGTAAAATTAGTTTTAGATTATTAAAGAGTGTAAGAATATTCGAAAATATAATTACCTCCTCTACACTACACTTTAGCAAATGAAACAAACTCTTTCGCCGAAAAGTTATGAAATTAGCAATTTAGCCTTATGAAATTAAAGAAAAACATATTCAAACTGAAAACTTTTACTTAACCAAATTTGAATTTACAAAAATACTTAAGGAATATAAAGAAATAAAATAAATCATTGGCCCCATTATCGCATACGCTTACTGCACTACTTACGATCCTGACACCAATTGTCACCTGCTCGTAGTCACGATTTGCCGAAAAGAATAATATTTAACCAATATAAGGGAAAAATTACTTTATTTTAAAGAAATACGTGTCATAGTTGATTGGCTAAAACCGTATTGGCAGTAATACTATAACCCAAAAGACAAATCGCTGTAACTATCCCCTTGGTTCGTTGAAATGCGTTTCACCCCTTTATTCAACCACTCCAGTTGTGAATAGCCTACTAAGATAACAAACCCTTAAAACAAAATTCTCATAAACCGTCTAATAGCACAGTAAACTTTGAATTTCTACATGTGGTAGGAGTAAGTATTTATGTATGATACAATATCAACTTAGTTATTTTACAGAAAATATTATTTAATGACAGTCTTCAGTATATCAGTTAGTCAGGTCCTAAGTCAACATGTTAAGACACTTTTTTCGGTGCTTGTTTTTTTTAGTAGCCTATTGGGTGGCAGAACTTAACGCTGCGCTTGTTTTGTTACCAGAGCGAATTGAAAACATTAAATATTTAATTATAAAATATTAAATATTTCATTACCTCTAGCGTGTCTGTTTACAGTCACACGCTGGTGCTCTTGCGCCACGACAGGCACGAAGCCTGATGACTTATTACAACTTTGTTTTTATAAATATTATATTCTTCTATAATATATACACTTTATGTGTAATTTTTATAATTTAAGTAGTCATTTTAAATCAAGAACGTAAAGTATGAAAAAGCACTGTTCTGAAATCTTTAGGCTTACTGTTTGATAGATTAGTCAACGGATAACGGTTGACGGTGACAAATAATGGTATAAATGATCGATGATGAAATGTTATAATAATATTCAAAAAATTATATTGAGCAGAGCGGTAAAATTAAATTAAAAAAAAGTATATTATAGAAAAAAAATATTATGTAAAACAGCTACTAACAAATATTATATAAAACAATTACATAGTATGGCTTATAATTATATATTTACAAAAAAAAAATGTAACCTTCTATAGAATGTATTAGCACTAGAAACTCAAGCTGCCTAGAAATACTCAATTATCATAAATTCAAAGCAAATCAAACAATTTATATGAATTATAAAAGCAGGACCAAGGCGAGTGCTAAATTCCTCTCACGTTTCTCCTTTATGGCAATTACGAGCAAACACTGCCTTCAAAATAGATGCCGGACAAAAAATACCCTTAGCTTATTTTTTATTTATTATTGATTAATATTTACAGCGCATAGCGCGCTTATATATTTTAATATATATAAATTTTCTTGGGCTATTTTTTTAATGTAATAGAGTATAATAAGATTTTGTATTTAATTGAAGAGACATTTTAATGTATTCTGAGAGTAACTTCATTTTCTATTCTGCCTTTAATTTTGTAATATTAGTGTTAGATGTATGAAAATTAAGTCTTCAATTTATAGAACCAAAGAAGAAAAATATTTTTATATCAAAGATGAAGTAAGAATTAAAGTCAAAACTTTGTAATTATAATGCAATGAAAAGCAAATAAAATATAGAAGTTAAAAAAATACCTGACTCAACAATTCAGTACCTTATTTCAAAGAAGTGTATGTAACTCTTGAACTGATAGTCCAATTTTTATGAAACATAATTAAGATCACAGTGACAAATAAGGCAAAATTGGTTAATCAATTTAGAAGCTACGGTACATCTTTGTGGCACAAACAGACACACAAACAGGTAAACCTGTGCCACGCGAGGAGTTTGTTGCGTCTGGTTAAACAGAGGTCAATGTAAGGAAATAAACTTTAGGTACATATTTGGTTTATTGTTTAATTAAATTTTTTCATAAATTTGGAAACCATGAAATACAGGCAGTCCTCGACTTACGTCGTTTAGATTTACCTCGTTTCAAGTTATGTCGAACAATGTTTTCTCACTGTTCCTTAAATATACGTCAATTGTTCCTACTTCCGGCACAGGAGAAACAAACAAAACATATGGAAAGATATGTCTAAAATTACGTCGTTTCGCTTTACGAATTTCGAGAATCTGACATGCCGTAAGTACGAGGTGGAGGAGAAAAAGTGCTTAAGAAGTATACAGGCAGTATACTTCGTATGCACTTTTTCTTTGATCTGCTAGAAAAATAAAAAGGATGAATTCACATAATTAATTGTTTAAATAAATATCTTTCAGATGTATTTATCTCTAACACTAAAATAGTTTAAAAAAAAATAACATTGTTCTTATAAAACTTTCGTTAGCACAAAAAATGTCTTACAAAATTGATTTTATATATTTTTTTACTATTTTTAAAGTGTTATTCCACACTTAGGAAAGAAAAATACTAAATTTAAAAACGTATAAAAATTTGGACGAAGCAGGATTTGAACCTGCGCCTCTTGAAAACCGTTCAAGCGCT
>DWMZ01005801.1:0-10720 GCA_018249855.1 Eueides tales michaeli | reverse complement strand
GTCACGGGCATAATTAAATCGTGGCAAACACCCAAAAAACCGAGGACGTTTCTGTTTATGAGTCAGTTTGCGACCTTACACTATTGTTAGGTTATTGCCACTTGTAATTTCGTTTATCAAGATGTACCTACTTTGCAGGAGAGAAAGCTTCGTTAAGAGCTTTAATTATCTTTTTAAGATGTTGTTGTTGTGGGAAATTAATTTTAACCTTATATTTTAAAATATTTGAGAGTATATTTCAAAGTTCTCTCTCTCTTTCAGCTTCACGCTGTATCCCGCACATGGCTGAGGAGGCAGAGGAAACTTGGGTATCTAGTCGTAAGAAGCTCCATTCTGTTCTCTAATTTTCGCTGAGTTTGAGGCATTGCGTGCTGAAAAGCGGAACTCAACGCCGCGCTTTGCCTTGATGCCAAAGCGAAAAAATCAAAACATGTATGTATATTTATTTTAAATATGAAATATCGTTTATAGATATTATGTTAATTTATGTTTATTATTATTTAGAAGGAGTAAGTTTACTTTGTATAATTAAGACCAGTGATGCTTCTGACAAAAAAATGTGCAAATTATATGCATATAAATATGTACATATAAATATATACCATTAAATTATAATTTTAAACTCGCCATTTCCCTGAATACTATAAATAGTATTCAGGGAAATGGCGAGTTTAAAATTACTTGGGCAAACAAAATACGATTTTTCTTATAAATATGCGACTAGGACATTTCTAGAAACTGTAGAAAATAAGTAAAAAAAAGTTATAAAATTTATATAATATTCGTATACATTACCGGCATGTAACTCTGGTAGGCGCAGCGCACGCGGCAGGAGGGACTATTACACGAACCCCACCACGCCTCTTCGCCTTCATAGCACCACCGCGAGCGTCCACCACGAAGGACACCAGGAATCTACGTTAAAAAAATAATATATTATTAAAATTTTAAATGTGTTATTCTATTAAGTAATTGAAATATGTAGATAAAACAAAAATAATAATTTACTAATATTAAAAGAAAATAAGCATATTTGTATAATTAATATGTTTTAGATAAAAAATATTAAAAATAATAAAAATTATGATGAAGTTTTTAACAAAAGTTTAAAAAATATAGTATTTATATTTGCTATATTATATTGTGAGAAATATTATATTGTGGCTATACCTATTGCGGTACTGGAGTTGTATTAAATGCTCGTATTATCTTAGTTTATTTTTATATAAAAACATCGAGGCCGTCACGACACAACGGTTGACTGAAAATGTGAGTTGTGGGTTCGATTCTTACTCGGAGCAATAAATTATTTTCATGTCTTCTCTCTCGTAAGTTGTTGAGTTCCGCCATTCAACACTTAGTGTCTAGAAGAGACGAAGTGTCTTAACACTAGATGCCTTCTGCTATCACCTGCGGAATAAAGCTACAAAACAAAACGTACCCAATATCCACCGGCTGTCGTTCAATTGTGGCGACTCGGCTATCATTATTACTGGGCCACAGGTGTCCATCTGTGACGCTGTCCTCGAGCGGCCGCGCCCGGTTCAGTGTGCCCGCCTCGCTGTTCATGTAGCGGTATTGCTGTTGCTGTTGAATTGGACACTCTACTTCTCCTAGATTTGAGATGTTTTTTGAAATTTAATTTAACAATTAGATTAATTATAAATAAAGGTACATAAATATCATCTATACCTACTACGTTTAATATTACTTTTTACTTAAATAATAAGAACCCTATCGTGGTGCAGGGGTACAAGTTGCCCAGGGCCACAGGTTATGGGTTCAATCATCAAATCAATCGAGGATGTGGCATATTTATTTTTTTCATCTTCTCGCTTGTGTTGAGTTGCGCGCGGAAAATGGGTAACGGAAGCGTTTTAAGGGAGTTTCTTAACACTAATTTCATTAGTTCTTTCTATAGGGCGACATGTCCCTTCCAAGAACGAGATACAGAGTGAAAGTAAAAAAAATATAACAAAAGAAATAAAAGACACGAATAAAATGTTAAATTATTTACCTTACTTACATTCTATTGACATATACAAGAACAAAAAATATAATGATTTCAAAAAGGATCCTAGATAATGATCGTTGTTAAGAAAAAACCAAAAAGTAAAAAAATTCTAAACATTAAATATTATTTTCAATTCACATATTAAGCTTTTACATGAAGTAAAGACTTACCGCCTTCGTCCTCGGAGTCGCTCATGAATGTGTCCTGCATAAGCTCAGGTGCAGCTACCCTATATTTGCCTTCCAAACCACCTGGAACAACAAAACGTTACCATTAAATTATAGAATATTTAACATATATTTTAACATATGCACAGTTACTTTATCCATATTTCGAATATTTACATATGTAAATATACTTTCCTATATAATATATGAAATCTATTCATTAATAATAGAACGCATATAGAAATGTTCAATGAACCAACTTTAAGGAAGTCCGTACCATGTTAAATAAGGAACCTCTGCTCCCGCGCATTCACAAATAGAAACGAAATTGATATTCAATCATGAAAGAGGGAAAGGGACCGAGTTATCGATGTAGTTATGACTGTCTCGTTTTAACCTTTTTCGGCTACTAATAAGGTCATCAGATCAGTACAGTTAAGTACGATGACAGTGATGTTATAATAATAAAGAAATATTTAAATTATTGCGTTTCAATTAACTGTTCTTATAATGTTTGTTATACATGCAGACGTAATATAGTATTACATTTTACAAAGTCCAATATATATTGAAGAGTTGGACTAATGCCCGAATTGATTGATTTATTATTATCTATTTACAATATACTTTCTCCGCATACTTATATTTCGTATTTTATTACAGAAAAAAAATGGCTGAAACTTTTAAAACCTTTCTAGATGGCAAAATTCCGTAATCAATATTAATATATTTTCTGGAATTGTATCTTGCTTCAATATCATCTTGTAACATAACATGAATTTGTTAATATGAAAAGGCAAAAATGATAATATTATTTAAAATATAAGTAGGTAAGCACTAAATAGTACATAAAAAGAATTAATAATCTGTTGAAAATAAAAACATAAAAAAGCTAATCACTACTCATATGTAAGTATGTACCTTTACAATTCCCACAATAATATAAAACAATACATTGTTTTTTTTTAATGCATGTTACATAAGTAATATGAGGTCATAACGTGGGTGTTCAATTGACTCTACTATCACCTGACTCGATGACTTCTGACTTGATTCAATTCTGTGGAAGCCATCACGAATACCACAACGAATGGCATATAGAGGTCATTGGGACGAGTATGGCATGCCGGTATAATTTAATAGTATTTTATCTGGACCAAAAAGTACTTTTGATTGCAGTTTTACGACGTAAAGAGGATGCATTTAAAGCCGTTTCAAGCGTGTAGGTAGATTTCTTTTGTACATACGCATTATGTAGTCTGAAGTGGGAATACAGTCTCGAAGTAGGTGGTAGTTTCGAGTTCAAACACTTAAAAATTCACGATTCCACGTGTATTTAATGTTAAAAATATAAAAAAATATGTTAATATGTGTTCAATTGTAGGAGATAGTATGTGTTTTAAATGAAATAATTTTAAATGGATTAATCGCGTATATGGTATTTATACAATTTTGGCAACCCGACTTTTCGAACACTTTACAGTAGTCCGTTCAGGAATAATCCTTGACGAAGTTGTGAGAATTATATAAAATTATCCAATTAATCCGTTGAAAATTGTTTCATTTAAAATGTTTAACAATCGCGAAAATCAAAGAGATAGTATATACATGAAATGATGAAAAACATTATGCCAGTTTTTAAAAATATGTTTTTTGTCTTTTTTT
This sequence comes from Eueides tales michaeli, assembly GCA_018249855.1. Classification (NCBI taxonomy): domain Eukaryota; kingdom Metazoa; phylum Arthropoda; class Insecta; order Lepidoptera; family Nymphalidae; genus Eueides; species Eueides tales. The sequence continues at coordinate 6,874 of DWMZ01005801.1, read as the reverse complement.
TCCAAATTAAATAAAGTTAAATACTAAGTTAAAATGATAAATTTACTAAATTTAAAAACGTATAAAATTATTTTTTATTTTATATTTTTCTTTCCTAAGTGTGAAATCACACTTTAGTAATAGTAAAATATAGGAACTATATTACTATAATACATCAAAATAAACATCTATAGTGTTCTGAACGGCATTTCCTTTTGATTACAAAATACTTTGAAAACGTTGAAAAAAATGAAATCGAAATAATAATTTTATGATTATAAAAGGTACGTTCAAAACTTATATTTTCTAACTGTGAATAACTAACTGTATTGGAATACCTACGAGTAGTACTGTAGTTTAAAATAGGCTCGTAAAATGATAATTAAATATCCGTAATCCATAATAACTATACATATATACTAGTAATTTTGTTTGTGCTATTTTTTGATAATATAATGAGACGGACTCTTTCGGACTCTTTCTAGGTTATAAAATTTTAATAATATAATTAGCAAGTATTAAATGCTCCATACATTCTCGTGTCAATGTAATTCACGATAGAAATACTGGCATATGATACAATATATTTTTTCATATACTATTATATAATTCTCTTCGAGAAATACCGCTTCTAGTTGACGAAAATTTAAAGCTTAGGTCGGGTTGGATCAATATAAATTTGCTGTCTTGTCGCAAAGGCACAAGTGTTTGACAGTAAAATCGACACGTATAGATTCGATTCCCACTCAAAATAATGAAATGTTTAATGAAAATGAATTGTTTAAAAACAACATTTTAAAATAAAAAAAATGCGGAATGTCCTGACACTCAGCTCCCTCTAACTACCCTACTATACAGCGTGAAGAAAAAAAAAGCTATATCACAACAGCATCAAAAACACGTTAAAACTGAACAAAATATTATTTTTAATATTAACAAAATTGGTCTACATTTAGCACTAAAATATTTAGGCTATTCAATAACCTATTTATTCGAGGCCACTAAAAACAACATGAGAAAAAAACTATTTCATTACGCAAGAGCCGATGAAGCAAGCACATACAAGGAAGGTTTTTATTTGAACACGTATCTACGTACTTACGACGCAATTACGCCTAAGTGCTGCCGTATTATGAATCACACGCCGAGAATAGATCGCTCTTAAAGAAAATAGTTGATTATAGTTTTAAAATTGTGAATGCAATGATTGACGCGTTTTAATGTAATCGCCTTGGGCTTATAGAAAACGATAGTATATTATGAAATGATTTATCATTTCATATTAATATATATGTTTTTCATTTAGATTAGATTCACGTTATATTCCCGCACATAGCAGAGTAGGCAGAGGGAGCTTAGGATAGGTTCCTATATGCATTCACACATTTCGTTCCAGCTTCCTGACAAATTTAAGACATTGCGTTGTTGAGTGCGAAACTGAACACCGCGCTTTGCCTTGTCAGAGTGCTAAAATAAAAATGTTAAGTATTTCATTTCCTAGAGTAGGGATCGAATTCACTACCTGACCCGTTTACATTCGTATGTTTGTGCCCACAATTTAATGATATATTAAATTTAAAAAAAAAAACAAAGTTATTTTGCGCTGTTAGTTTCATTTAATTATATTAAGAATAGCCGATTTCTTGTTTGTTGTCAAACGTTAAACGAATGTTTGCGAAAATGAACCAACCATATACAACTTAGTATGCTAGAACATTCAGTCTACCACTAATTTATAATAGTAATCCTTATTCTTATTAACATAATTATTAATTGAATTTACATTAAGATTAAAAATATTTAATTTATAACGCATCACAGATATACAAATAAGTGAGTATTAAGTCATTCAGATGATGTCAACAGGCGCTCCCCGCTACCCACATCGCCACCCGCTGCCCACTTACCCTTAATAGATGACCTCAGGTACATTTTTAGACATTATTTTTAGTGCTAATGGCTTATAATGCCTGGATTCGGTTCTCGATCCGTATTAAAATGTTAGCTTTATCTACTAAGTCAATATAATAATATTATGGTCTTTTACACTGATTAAAGAGGCGTTTTTTTAACTTTACGCTATGTTTTGCATAAATCAAAGTCATTGGATGTAGTCTATAGCTAAGACCCTCCGTTCACTTTCCCCGTCCTCGTTTATCTTAATGTTGACTTTGTTACTACCATATAATATATTGATTATTTTATTGTGATGAAATGTATACTTTGCGAATTTAATGTTTGGTTAATGTATGATTTGATTACACACAGATATAAATTTTAATTTAAATTGCTTTATTTTTTCACAATAGCTTTGTACTATAAGTTACACGTTTTTAATAAATCTTAAACAATAGGTTTACATGTCTTAATAGAGATAATAGAGTTAAAATATTTGTTTATCACCAATGCTTGCAGAAATATTATAAAAGTAGCACTATTTATTTTTCATAAAGCAGATAATTGAGAAAGAAACGAGGCTTAGTATTAAAATATTTGTGGAAAAACAATGTTATTTAGAAAGTTTTTTATTGCGAGAGATCGATTTCCACATGCAATTATTATATGATACCGATATTAGAGGTTTCTGCAAACCTATGTATAGACCGATAACTATATATTTTTATTCTCTATTAAAGATCGGAATAAGATACTACTGTGGACTTCTATCTGGCCTTAGTCCAAGAATGGTTTAATAGCTAACGGAAGAAACGTTGTTTTTGTATTTGATTATATATATATATATATATATATATATATATATATATATATATATATATATATATATATATATATATATATATATATATATATATATATATATTGGTTTGGTTTGGTTTGGTTTGGGCTAATTAATCGTCAATTAAGAAACGTTGATACTAGAAAACTTATTTAAAATAATAAATGTATAAAAATATTTTGTCTGGTAAGTAATGTGAAACTTGTGCATTTGATTTCTTTTAGGAGCAATAAATTATTTTTATTTACACGTTAGTGTACTGTCTGAGTTCTGTTACTTAACGTGTCTTTACTCTAGTTTTCCTTTGCCTTCCTTTGTGAAAATAAAAAAAGATAAAATAATATTTTTTAATAACTTTCACTTTGGCAGGATCTTAAACGTAGAAACTTCCAATGTAGTAATAAAAAATGAAATATTGCAAATATAAAATATGGCGGGCTTAAAGAATCTCCCTTTTGATGGGAGTATTGTATTTTGATTGGGATGAGAAGTAAAAATAACACTAATAACGAAGATAATTAAAATCATTTTTTTAACTGCACTGAGGATATTATTGCGTTAATATAATATTTTGTAAATCAAATTTATGTAATGGCGCAGACAGGACAGCGTCTGACTATAAACGTGACAATTTTTGGTTTAAATCCCACTCGAGGGAATGATAAATTTGTTTAATTAATTCTCTGCTCTGGTTAGCAAAGCGCGGCGTTGAGTTCCGCCACCTTACATACAACGACTCGGAAGTTGGGCGGGAAATCTAGAGCGGAGTGTCCTGCTGTTACTTTGTTTTTTATAAACAAGGTCCGATACAGATGTGAGATGATTTATAATTCTTTGTAATCGTAAAAATATTATTAATTTTAATACATATGTCAAATATTACTACAATATTAAATTCAGTTAAAACGACACAGTAGCAGTACGCTTAATTAATGTATCCTTTAACCCAAATAGTTATTCTCCTTGGTTTTCAGTTAACTGTTAGTTATCGTTTGTCAGTGACTTTTCGTTTAACTCATGGTTATAAATCAAATATACGAGTAAAATATTTATGTAATTTAAACTATATTCTGTCATATTCAGATGAGAATTGCATTTTCAGAGATGAAATCCATTTATAAGAACGTTTTTAATATAAGCAAGCCTCATCGCGGCAGTTAACCAGCAACCGCCTCCATTCCATTATAACATTTTCTAACTACGCCATGATGGTGTCTTAAGATATTTTTATATGAATTCAGCACATTTATTTACATTGAAACGTTTTGCCATTTGGCCTCGGTAATCTATAGAGAACTCAATTAAGGTTAAATTGTTTAAACAAGTTACGTTGAAAATACAATTACTTTAAAATCGACAACTCAATCAATCGAAATCACCTCTTTTTACTTAATAAGATTTTTACTGATGAGTTCACTCTTAAGTGGATTACATAATAATTGGTATGAAAATTAAAATGTTATACTTTTGTTAACTCAAATGTGAGCATACTATTGTTATTTATTGGTATAAAACCTCTTAAACCGAACTAAGCAAAGATTTTTAAAATACAACCGCTTTAATATATAAGGTTTGTAAATTATTTAAAAAAAAATTGAATCAAGAAATATTTGTGTACCAACATAAACACACTAAAGGCACAATGTTATATTTTATATTTTACACCAAACTTAACGATATTTATTCACGATATTTATTCATATCTACATACAGCCTCATATATACACAAACAGCTCATATATATACATATAGTAGTTAAGTACCTACTAAGTAAGACATCAGATTGTTTTACAATAATGTGTACAGAATTTGTTTACACCATAAAACACATATGGCAGTTGATGGACATGCGCACTGATTACCGTTGTCAGCGACAATTCCACCACATCAAATATCTACTATGTATTTTGTCACGCCCTTGACGATATGGGGTGACAATATTAGCATATTTTAATATTTACTATATGTATGTCAATCACTTCTAGAAATATATATTAAATAGCTTTTACCGCGGCGTTGCCTCTGGAAAATGAAAATTACTAAATTCTGTTGTGTATTACACATACAAGATTCGCTGTGTGATCCCGGCTTAGAAGAGGATCACCCTGGTACTGATGGTATCGTAAGAGGCGACTAAAGTGCGAGTGGAAGAGTCACGTTGTCAGCAATGGCAACACGCATGGGCAGACTCAACCGGATTGTTACAACCTCCTGGCATTTAAAACCGGCGTTAAGTAGTGACCTTGGTCACTGCGTTTCGCATTGGGTAATGCCGGGCCCCGGGGCCCATCCACCTTACAGACCGGCAACGCTCCTGTTGCTCCTCTGGTGCTACACGGGGCCGTGGGCGGCTCACTTACCATCAGGTGACCCGTACGCTCGTTTGCCGTGTCTTTTCCATAAAAAAAAACTATGGCCGTAGATACAGTGGGTTACATTGAAATGATTAAAGTGATGTATACAATATGTTAATATATAGCATATAGCCTTCACCGACAAATGGCCTGTTCAAAACAAAAACAATATTTCGTAACGAACCAGTAGTTATTGAGATTATCGCGTTCAACTAAACTAAATCTTTTAAAATTTTATAATATTAATATAAGTATAAATTAATTCATAATTTATATGATGTGTTGAATCCCACAATTATTGCAAAATAGGATGTAGGAAAAAAAAGAACAGAATGTCTTAAACCTCTCTTAAGTAATTTGAAATATATTATCGTACTGCGTACATTTTCAACCATTAAAAAAATTGATTCGGTAATTAATTGACTTCGTTCCGAAACTTGTGGGACATAAAGGATTTGCTATATCAGTAATTTACTCCTAAAATAAAATAATAAAATTTATATGTTAGTAAGGAAAATTCTATGTATTATCTAAAAACACAAAGGTCTACACATATAATAGAATCAAGCGTTCATTGGAAGGTAATAAATAAGGGTTTATTGTCTTTAGACAGAACAATAAGCAAATCTTGTCATCAAGTAATGTTTGTAATTTTCCTATACAAAATCTATACGTAAACTAAAAATATACATGAATTAAATAAGATGTCCTCGAACACTGTTTACAGATTTGGGTTAGAAGCTCGAACGAGTAAAGCAAATATGGTAGTAGGTAGTTGTAAATGGCGTGTGAGGTCATTACTTTTAGTGGCATTTTCGTCATTACCAAAGTAATTTAATGAAACTCAATCTAATTGGATTTGAGATTTATTTTAATGAACAGTTTATATCTCTTAATACGTTAAATAATTTATATCATTATTCAGTGTTGTTTTGTATCAAAAATAGTTAACATGTCCAAACACATTAAAGTAGATTTCGTGTACATATATTAAAATTTCCTAAGATTATTATCAGAAGGACTGTGCCAAGCCTATAAAACTTATATATCTACAATTTTTTAGCTATTTCACCCTATCGTTGCCTTGCCAAATTTCATGAGCCAAATAGACGTGCATCCACATAGACAACTACGGCATACAATCTGTCCACGCTCGAAGCCTATTTATTACCGCACTAAATCTGTCTATTATTTGTTGATAAAACCCACTTTTCAAGTTTCTAACATTAATACGTTAATAGCCGTGTTTGCTGATTCAATAATTCATTGTGTGTACATGTTCACATACTTGTGATCTCATCTGAATTGTAATATGAATACAAATTGACTTAAACTCAACATCCTTTAGATACGACGCATTGAAAGAAACTTGCGATATACGTACGATTTAATCTTTTATAGTGAATCGTAATAAAGTCGTGTGAAAAATCTCTTGAGCGTTTCGTACCCTGTGTTAGAAAGGTCAAACGCTTAAAGAAAACGAATAAGGAATGTCAGAAGTTATATAACGTAACTATCTAAGTTTTTCTACTGTTATGACGTCATCCTGGTGTTGTTTTAAATATGTTAAACTAACGCATGGTTCTAGTTTCAAATCCTATTCAGTTTTTCTAAAATTCGGAATGACAATGCCTCTTGATAGGTGAAAATTGGAAAAGTAGTGAATTATCACAGTACCTAGTATCTAAGCTACGAGTATATCTATGCTTATACTTCAATACAAGCGGGAAATGCATGAAAATAATATAATAACATAACATTGTTTTCACAGGTTCATGGCCACTCGTGTGTATCCATCTCGATG
>DWMZ01005800.1:0-10721 GCA_018249855.1 Eueides tales michaeli | reverse complement strand
ATTACAATTTTTCAATCTTTTGCATATCCTGCATATAGCAGGATATGCAAAAGAATTCTGAATACTTAGTGTCAAGACACTCCATTTCCATTAAAACACTTCCGTTCTGTTCGCGGAAAGTGCTTCCGCTTATTTGCGAAGATAACGAGTAGCGAACCTCAACGCCGCGCTTAGCCTTGTTTCCTGCATATAGCAGGATATGCAAAAGAAAACTAGAAACTTAGTGTCAAGACACTCCATTTCCATTAAAAAACTTCCGTTGCGTTCGCGGAAAGCGCTTCCGCTAATTTACGAAGATAGCATGTAGCGTACCTCAACGCCGCGCTTTGCCTTGTTTCCAGAGCGAGGAAATAAAAATATTATTATTGAATAGGCATCGATCCTACAATCTATCGCGTTTGCGATCACACGCTTGAGCCCAAGCACCACGACAAGCCTTTATATTTATAACCTAATTTCCTAATCTCAGTCTAAGCTTGTACATTGACTAATAAATAAAGCAGTGTAATAATATAGAAACATACTGAAATGAAGTACCAACTTCTAGGCCAAATGTCGCCAAACCAAAACAAAAACAGCTACAGCTATACAGTGTACAGCACGGTCAATGAGTCATGGCCTCCCTGAAGTTATGTTTTATGAACTTTTTATTTTTTCACTTTCGAACTTGTTCATTTTGGAACTAATTAGGTTTCACGCAGTATCCCGCACATGGCTTGGTAGGCAATGGAAAGTTAATAACGTAGTGTCTATTTTCCACTTTTCTCTTAATTTGAAGTATTGCATGTTGAGTGACGGAACTCAACGCCGCGGTATGCCTTGTTACCAAAGCAAGAAAGAAAACATGAAAATAATAAATATTTAATTTCCTCTATCAATCCCATAATCTGTTGCGTTTACAGTCGCACGTTTGTGTCCCTGCACTTTTTCAGGCCTCAATGAAATAATCAAAGATACGAAAAATTCTAACATCAAATTTTCTTCAAGGCGGCCACAACTCATCAACCGCACTGTACATTTAACACGACGACTGCAAACATTTTATTATGAATTCGGTGTTTGAGAGAAATCTATTGCACAACAATGTAACGTGAAAAAGGCGGGTGGGATTAAACTAATAAAAACAAATGGCGCGATAAATTTAATTCGGAGCTATTTTTAAAGTACTAAAATACTGTAGTACTGGCTTGGTATTTTTTTTTGGGTTCACTTTGTTGATTTATTTGTTTCATATAGATGTGTTTTTGGGTTTAATATATAAAATATGTCCCAGTTTTTCGTTTTCCAGAGGCGCGTTGAGGCCTGTCATCGTGGAGAAGCTCAAAAGTGCGACTGTTTTGGTTTCTCCACTCTAGGAAATTAAATTTAATTTATTTAAATATGTTTATTTTTTCGCTCTGGTAAGTAAAGCACGAGGTTGAGTTCCGTCACTTAACACGCAATGTCTTAAATTCGACAGTAAGAGAGGAACGGAGCGGAGTGTCGTAACACTAGGTTCAGTTGAATAATCGTAACAATTTTCAAAACTATCTATATATTTTCTATGGCATATATTCAGAGGGAACGATATTTACATGAAATGGTTAAGAAATCTGAAACCGAATTTTAAGAAAGTTAAATTAAAATGACCAAGCGTGAGTCCGACAGTAAATACGACAGTTCTGTGTTCAATTTCCACTTGACGAATGAACAAATTATTTTAATTTTCTCTAAATTGGACAACGGAATGTCTTAACACTAGGCTACCTCTTTTCACTCTGCTCTATAGGAAATTTAAAAAATAATATATATAATTCGACTTACTCAGTAGTGTTTTTACGTTACTCAAATTTTAATTAGATTTTGGTTATATATTTTTTTTTTTCATGTTTTATTTTTGCTTGTCCATAATTTATTTAATTTATTTACAATATATAATAATATTCGATAGGGTTCCATACTCATTATGATAATGAATCTCTTATTCATTTTTTTAATTTCCGCTCTCCTTTTTAAATATATAAATATGTAATATCGAGGCCTGTCGTGGCGCAGCGGCACAAGCATGTGGCTGTAACTGACAGGTTCTGGATTCGATTCCCAGTCGAGGAAATTAAATATTTAATATACTCAATTTAAATATTTAATGTTTCATTTCTTCGCTCTGGTAATAAGGCAAAGCGCGGCGTTGAGTTCCGCCACTCAACACGCAATCAATTCGGCGGAAAGTGGGGAACGGAAGTGGAATGGAGTGCCTTTACACTAGGTTCCCGGGTTCCCTCTGCCTACCATGCCTTGTGCGGGATACAGTGTGAAGCTAAAAAAAAATGTATAAATTGTTTTCTTTAACCAGTAACATTTTATTAAACTATACTTAGTTAGTTAAATCTAAACTGCGAGTATCTTAAGTATACACTTTATAGGATCAGTGGTCACGCGATTCGGACATGTCGTGTGGTTGGTAACACGTCGGTTGCAATGCAACGTGCAATGATAAGTTGTTTTTATATAAATATCAAATTATATGTGTCATGTACTGTTCGCAGAGAAAAATATTTTAGCATTTATTATGAATTTTACGAAATAGAAAACAATATTTATCTATATAAAAATCAACCTTTGGCTGGCTCAGACTATTTTTTATAGATAAATTGTAAAAATCATATTATATAAGGTCCGGCCAAGTGCGAGTCGGATTCGTGATCAATTCCATGATCTATAGAACACTTATATCGTATGGCAGAACTCTTAAATATTTATTTTATAAATCAGAAGTTTTTAATTATCTACCTATGGGTTCATGGGATATTTAGCGTGATGAAAGACGTAGACATACAGACAGACGGCCGGACAACAAAATCTTGTACTTTGGGTATGAAACTACAAAAAAAACACCAAAAAGAACTAACACAGTAGAACTTTAAAATGTAAAACAAAGTTATTTATTACTAATATAATGTATATGACATTATTTATATTACATATGCAAAATTATCCTATAACATAAATATTTATAGGACGAGATTTTACCAGACACTAGTCAAATTTTACCAGTTTTTACAAATATTGCTAATTTACAATATATGGTGTAATAATCACCCGTAGCTTTTTAGGCGCTAATCCTTTGTTAGCGGTTTATTCTTGTATATTTCACTTTCCGTAATGAGTACCAAGCAAATTTCAAGTCCTGTTCACGCATTGTCTTCATTAAGGAAGAGAGTGATTAGCAGAGTATCTTTATATTAGGTTCCCAGGTTCCCTCTGCCATATATATATATATATATATATATATATATATATATATATATATATATATATATATACCTTATATTAATAATCAATTCAAAAAATTCTCTTAACATGCTGTCTGTACACAAATGCGTGGTAGTAATGTAACCATGACGTTCTAATCAGCAGATTAAAGCATAAAGCAATAGGAAGCTTATATAACCGTAATCACTATTGAAGTAGTTTCTTCTACTACAGTTCTATACTAGAGGTGGTTTCTTTGAGGTTAGTTTCAGATTTGTTTTAAAAGACAACAAAATTCTATAAATTCAAACTTTTTTTTCTCCGTTTTTTATATTTGAGTGTTTTAATTTTTAAAAAATTAAAATAGAAAGAATATAATGATGAGGCATTTTGTTCATAGGCAAAGGGAAACTGGAATCCTAGTGTTAAGACACTCCGTACCGCATCAATACTCCACTCACCACTTTCCTTCCAATTCTCAAGGCAATGCTTGTTGTGTGGTGACATTCAATGCCGTGCTTTGTTTCCATTACCAGAGCAAGAAAAATTAAAAAAAAAATTATATAATCATTGCCTCAAGTGAGGACAGAAGCCCACAATTATCACATTTACAGTCAGTCGTTGTTCCACTGCGCCTCTAACAACATCACAAAAGCGAGTATATTTCAATACTGTCAAATCGAAAATTTTCCCTTGTTTTTTGTGACTGAATCTTAATTAAAAAAGAAAACACTGTTTCATTTGATTCACAAACAAAATCATTCATTTGTTAAATTCATAGTATATTTTAATTTAAGTATTGTTTACTCTTTATATGAGCGTTAAATAAACGAAGCGTATACAAGCGGCCCGTTCACGGCTTTACCCGCTTGATTTACTCTACAGCTTTTGTTTTCATTTTCTTACTTAAATTTCTTTAGTGGTATTTTGGTAATCTAGTGTTAAGACACTCCGTTCTATTTCGTACTGAAAGCCTCAAGATTGTTATTTTAAAGGCGATATCCAAACATTGAAAAATAAAGCTTCACCTATTTCAATTTTAGATTTTCTATTAAGCAACAATTTAAGTTAGATTGATGATCACTTTGTATATAAAAACATTTTTTATGTCATATACGTTCTTATAACTTTAAATTGTGGGTGTGTCTAATCTGATATGGATTCGATCCCCATTCGGGAAAATGATAAAGAAAATCAAATAAACTTCTCCCCAATTTACTATGTCGTACATAGTAAATTTCTGACCGTCATACAAATATAATATATATATATATATATATATATATATATATATATATATATATATATATATATATATATATATATATATATATATATATATATATATATATATATATATATATATATATATATATTTTGAATTTTACACTTTATCCCTCACATGGCAGAGAGATAACCTTGGGAACTTAGTATTAATATACTCCGTTCCATTCCACATTTTTTACCGAATTTGCGGCATTGCGTATAGAATAGCGAAATTCAACGCCACGTTTTGCCTCATTACCAAAGCTCGCAAAATAATTAATACCTGATGTGGGCATCGAACCCATAATCTGTCGCCCTGCGCCACAACAGGCCTCATATTATTATTTTTTAGCTTCACGCTGTATCCCGCACAAGGCGGGGTAGGCAGAGGGAACCCGGGAACCTAGTGTCAAGACACTCCTTTCCACTTCCCTTCCCCACTTTCCGCCGAATTTGAGGCATTGCGTGTTGAGTGGCGAAACTCAACGCCGCGCTTTGCCTTATTACCAGAGCGAAGAAATTAAAACATTAAATATTTAAATTGAAAATATTAAATATTTCATTTCATCGACTGGGGATTGAACCCAGAACCTGTCGGTTAAAGGCAACGCTTGTACCGCTGCAGTACGACAGGCCTCATATTATGTACCTAAGTATATATTTTAGTATATTTTCCTTATCTTTAACTTAGAATTTTAGTGTTATTTTATTAACCAAACACTTATCTAACTCTATAATAATGCATATAAAATTAATAAATAATAGCAACGGATATTGCGTTACCGCGACCGGACCATTACGTGCCGTTACAATGAAGCTAATGGAGTCCGGCTTCTTAAAAGTACTAATACGACTAAAATATCAATAGAGAACTTAAGTTAAGTATAACATGGGTACAATTGTGAAAAATAAAACATTTTTATGAAACGCACAGATATTATTATAGAAGTTTTTACAACTGTATTTCTTTTTTTAAAAAATCACGCTGTATCCAGCACAAGGCAGGGTAGGCAGAGGGAACCCGGGAACCTAGTGTTAAGACACTCCGTTCCACTTCCGTTCCCCGCTTTCCGCCGAATTTGAGGTATTGCGTGTTGAGTGGCGGAATTCAACGCCGCGCTTTGCATTATTACCATAGCGAAGAAACGAAACATTAAATATTTAAATTGAAAATATTAAATACTGCATTTCCTCGATTGGGGATTGAACCCAGAACCTGTCGGTTACAGTCACACGCTTGTGCCGCTGCGCCACGACAGGCCTCAAATTTCAAATCTATTTCTAGAGAATAAATTGTTTTTACTTTCTCACTCTGATAACAGGACAAAGCATATTTTTACTGATTTAAAAATGTTAATCCACACTTACTAAAAATAAATCCTTATTTAGAAAATGTATAAAAATTTTAACGTAGTGAGATTTGAACTCGTGCCTCTTAAAATCCGTTCAAGCGCTTTGACCACTAAGCCATACGTTCTCATCAAGCTACATCGAAATTCATATACTCTTATTGCAATTTCTTTGTGTTGCTAGCATTTCTGTAAAGATTTTGTTACAAATTTCCGCTACCCTATTTATAAAAATCTGCCTTTCAGCTTTGAATTCCGCCACTCAACGCTCATTGTCTACAAAATTGCGCACTGTATTCGAAATCCAAAAAAATATCACAGCTAAATTAATCTAGACTCTATTGAGTGATTGCGTTATTTATTTGCATATATAAACATTTTTATATTAGTAGTATACTCAGCTTCACGCTGTATCCCGCACATGGCAGGGTAGGCAGAGGGAACTTGGGAACCTAGTGTTAAGACACTCCGTTCCACTTCCGTCCCCCACTTTCCGCCGAATTTGAGGCATTGCATTTTGAGTAGCAAAACTCAACGCCGCGCTTTTGCCTTATTACAAAGCAAAGTAATGAAACATTAAATATTTAAATTGAAAATATTAAATATTTCATTTCCTCGAGTAGGATCGAACCCACATCCTGTTGGTTACAGTCACACGCTTGAGCCGCTGCGCCACGACAGGCCTCATGAGTAATAGGAATGCTTGTTTATAAAATTATACGTTCATGTGTCAACAACACGAAAATTTTATTTGTATTTTATGAACAAATGATTAAAAATATAACGTCGAAGCTGGGATGTTTCCAATTAAAAGAATATATAGAACGTAATGTAGTATCAACATTATTTGTAAAAAAGCATATTTAAATTTATTGATAGAAATATCATGTACAACAGCTGAATTTTTATATGGCTTTTAGATAGCCATATTGTTCTTTCAAACTCAGAAATCATATATATATATATATATATATATATATATATATATATATATATATATATATATATATATATATATATATATATATATATATTTCTAATACTCCCTGACGATTAAATTAAGGATTAAAGGATTTTTCAATTACATACATTTCTAAGTAGAAGTACATATATTATCATTGGGTGTTATAAATTTGACGAAACGACGGCCTCTTTAATTCATTTTTTAAACAAATGCAAATGTAATACTGCACGTTTTAATTGAAAAAAAGTTGGATTAATTGCGTATACATAAAAATAATAATTTCATCAACTAACAAACGGATGCCATCTCAATCTACCCATGACCACGGACTACTGCAAAGTGTTCGATACTTCGGGTTACCAAAAATGTTTAATTTATTCGGATTAATCGCGTATATTGATATATACGCGATTAATCCGAATAAATTTAGTTCATTTGATTGCAAACGCGTCGTTAAAGCTTTTTACACCTGATGAGTAACACATAATATTGTTTAAATAAAATATATTTATTTTAAAATAATAACACTTTACATATTTTAGGGTGAAAGTGCTGAAAGTGCTTGCAAAATCAAAAAAATTGATTTTTTAAAAAACTTTCCGTTCTGTACTGTTTTTCTTTAGAGCTTTAAACGCGTGTAGTGTAAGCCAATATTTCCTTATTTTTTCCAGCTTCACGCTGTATCCCGTACATGACAGGGTAGTTAAAGGGAACTTGAGAATCTAGTGCAAATATACTTCTCTCCATTACGCCAAATCAGAGGCATTGCGAGTGGCGGAACAGAACGCCGCGGCTTACCTTGTTACCGGAGCGAAAAAAAAAAAAAAAATCTATATTGGAAAAAAAACCAATACTAAATAACATCATCTTCAAATATTTTGAAAGAAAATAAAATGATATAAAATCTAAGATATAGCTAGAGTTGAGCCAATTCTGCAACCGCCGCTTAGTTTGTATTCTTAAGGCTTTATACGCTCCTTTATATGTTTGTGCAATGAAAGTAATGTTGAGGCAACAATTTAAATATTAAATTATTTAATGGATTTTTTTAAAGCTAAGGAATCAATAACAAAGATAAAGGAACCAGCGCACGCCATGTAAGCATAAAGAATCCTCGTTTTGCCGATCTTATTATAAAATAATGAAATTGTTGTAAAAACTAAAAACAAGTATATAGTATGAAAATGTAGCCTATGTTCATCCGAGACCCTCATGTAATATGAAATTTTATTAAAATCAAATTTATAATATTGGTCTGGATTAGACGTGTGAAACTCAAATATTTTTATTCAAAATAAGATCTTACTTTTCCCTTTTTAACGTCAAACAATATACTACCTGTTCACTAAAGTTACTGCCTCAGGCCTGAGAAGAATCAGCTTAAAAAACTTAACGAGACATTTTTTCTTGTCATATATACACAGCTCTTAGTAATTATATTTTCCACCATGAAGGCAAAACCGTAGGCTAAAAACCAGTTAGTACAGAAATCCAGTATAATTTTAAACAAGCATAATCATACAAATCAAGCTGAGCACTACCGAAATCATAACATATATGCACTCAAATTAAATGTTATGTGAAATTAAATTGCCCATAGCGCCAGCGCGCCAACGAATATTTTTCCAAACAACCTATATAATATTCTATGCAACGTTATAAAAGGTTTTAGTAGTGATATAATGTACACTATGTTTAATATTTTTTTTTATGTACCTTGTCGGAGGCCTGTCGTGGTGGAGAGGCACAAACTGCCACTGTAAACGTTTATAAGTTCAATCCCCACTCTAGGAAATAATATATATTAATATATTTCCTTTCCTCAGCTTTACGCTGTATCCCGCGCATAGCAAGGTAGAGGGAATTTGGGAACCTAGTGTTAAGACACTCCGTTCCACTTCCGTTCCCCGTTTTTCGCCGAAATCGGGCATTGCGAGTTGAGTGGCGGAACTCAACGCCGCGTTTTGCATTATTACCAGAGCAACGAATTGAAACATTAAATATATTAATTGAAATTATTAAATATTTTTATTCCTCGACTGGGGATCAAACCCACAACCTGTCGGTTACAGTCACACGCTTGTGCCGTTGCGGCACGACACGACTTTCCTCGTTCAAGGCGAAAAGGCAAAACAAGGCGTTGAGTACCTCCACTCAACATACGATGCCTCCAGAATTTGGTGGAAAGTGTGAAACAGAATTGTTATAAGGGGAACGGAATATCTTAACACTAGGTTCCCATGGTTCCTTTTCCAACCCTGCTGTATGCGTGATTAAAAATAATTACATATCCTTTATATTTTTTTTAGCTTTACGCTGTATCTCTTATTTTTATATTTAAATATTAATAATATTATAAAATAATTTTATTATATAGCAGAAATATTATAAAATAATATTATTATATAGCAGAATATATGTTACAAATTTTCTTTAAAATCAAGAGATGCAAATCGGTCTAGTATTAATTGTGTCACAGCCACCAAAAAATAAACGAAAAGTGGAAAAAGGAGTGTCCTAACACTATATTCTTATTGCTTATCTCTCTACAAGTATAAAGAAATAAAAAAAAATATACCACCTAACAAATGATAGCATGTACCATTAATAAATTCTATATGTATATCCTTCTATATACTCTTGACAACGTCAAGTTTAAATCGTATTAAAATTTCCGTGCATCGACGGCGCGTGGATTAGTGATTGAAACGGGCAAAGTTTTTACTTCAACACATAAAACACCGGTGCGTTGCTATGGCAGTTTTTTTTAGCTTCACGCTTCCCATAAACCCACGTACCCCACTCTCTGCCTACCCTGAGAGGGTAAAAGAAAGCGGAATGGGAGAAAGTAGAGCTAAGACACTCTGTTTTCATTAAGACACCGAATTTAAGGCATTACTTGTTCAGTAGGGAAACGCAATGCTGCGCTACGTCTCGTTACCAGAGCGAAAAATTAAAATATTATGAAATACTAAAAAAATAAAGTATTAAGTATTTCATTACCTCAAGTAGAGATCTAACCCATAAGCTGTGACGTTTACAGTGTCCTGTATCCGTGTGCTGAAAGTGGGAACGATTTGTCTTAACACTCAGGTTCCAGGTTCCCAGGTTCCCTCTGTCTACCCTGCTCAGAATAAAAGTCGGTAGATAATTCAATTTTATGTCAATTAAATTGTAATTGAGCATTTCTACGAGCAGCTACTCTACGCTAACAGCTTACATAACAACATTTCTAGTTCATAGTAGTTCATAAACCATTTTGTTGGAAAAACAAAGACATAACTCTATTAGGATAACAGTGTTACAAGACGCTATCGTGCCACTTATTAAGGACAAGATATAATATACTACTTCACACCTGCAAAGGTACTTATTTAAATCTTGCAGTGATTTCTTTTAATTTCACGCTGAATCCCGCATATATCAGGATAGACAACGATAATCAATTGTTAAGACACTCCGTTCCCCACTTTCTGCACTTTGTGAGAAATAATTGAGTGAAAGAACTCAACGTTGTTGCCAGAGAAAATGAAATATTTATTCCCCGAATAGGAATTGAACCTAGAATCTTTGTGGAACAAGATATATGTGTTTAATATGTATTTGTTTATACATACGTCATGCAGCCATGCAATACAATGCATGCAATTTAAGCTGATGGTTTTTGTACCAGTCCTTTTTTTAGTTAACTTTTTCATTTAAAGTTACAATACGATTTAATTTGCTAATTATAGAATATTTTACGTATTATTTCGCTCTCGAAATATGGATTTTGGTTTCCCGCCTCTCAAAATGCAGAATCTCGAATTTGGGCAGTAAGTGAAATGCCTTCTATATAGTTTAAACAATACGTTCTCTTCAGTGTGTCCCTGAAGAGAACGGAGTCGGTGTACCCCACTGTTCACCGAATT
>DWMZ01005799.1:0-10721 GCA_018249855.1 Eueides tales michaeli | reverse complement strand
AAAAAATGGAACAAACTAAAAAGAGATGACTCTACAAATAAAAATTAAAATTTCCACCATTTAAGTAACAATATTATGTTTAAAATAAATCAACAACAACAACGCTAATTAATAAGAACTTTTTATGTTGTTAATATTCAGAAATAACTTTTATTTTTATAAGAGTTGTTTCTGAACATTAACATTTATCTCGATTCGAATAAAAAATTCGGCATTAAATTGCTTTGGTAAAGTAAACGAGCCTGCATTGACCTACATAACTGCCAGCTCCCTCCTTAACCAAACAAATGGTTAAATTTTTACGATTTCGTAAAATTGTTTTGTCAGATTTTTAATTATTAAATTAAATATTCATTTTATTTAGTTATTAAAACCAAAGTTAAATAAAACCTCATTTAATTAACGGTAATGATTTATTAAACGTTAAGTGATTTGGTATATTATCAAACTGTTTCTGTTTACTAAATATTTCGTCAAAGTTACCCACCCTTCAAGAAGTAAACCGTGTATACGTGGATTTTAGGTAGAAATATTCGTTCAATCTAACGACGTTCATTTTTATAATACTTTGCTCACACCATCGGACGAAACTTCTGGTGAAACTTTCCTATATATTACAATAATTATACATTTAGGAAGTAATTTAACTTTCTATAACGGAAAACCAATAAGAAGCTTAATATTTAATTCCAAACACTCAGTTGGAAGATTATTTTTTTCAGCAATATATTGAGAATACGAAGTAGCAATTCTATAGTTTGCTAAAGCGATTTTCGTGTATAAAGTTTCAAAGATGGATGTCTTAAGGGTGGCGAAGTTTCGAATTGTTTTATAAATTCAGAGTTCGTCGAAAGCGGGCCTTACTTATACATTGGCGAAAATATAATTAAATATATTTTTTATTTTATTTATTGAAAATTTACAGCTTGATTTATTATTTTTTTGTATAATAAGAAACGACATTTTTTTGCATTTAGTTATTTGAAAATTTAAATTTTAGTAGTAGACAAAACATCTTAACATCTTTATATCTTCACCACCGTAAATAATAAGTAGAGACAACATATCCCATTCTAAAAAGGCATTTATTCTTAGGCGGACATTGAAAACTAGCGTTAGTATTATTGAGTATTGTTACTCGTTTGCCAACATCTATGTTACTTACCTTTTTCTTATTTTTTTTTAACATTATTTGTTCATACAATCGACCCAAATGGAGTTTCACCCGCTTAAATATTTTTTTTTATATTATAACAAAAATATATATATTTTTTACTTAAATGGAAGTAATATACAAGTTGTTCTGATGTATAAATCGTATAATTGTAAAGTTTCTTCTAAATATTTTACTCATTCATATCCTTTTGGCCTAAATAAGATAATTTGCTTGTTGGAAAAAGGAATTCAGCGTTGCATGTTATACTTTCTTAACACAAAAAAAAAACTATTTCAACGAATGAGCATTAAGCCACAACCATCAGGCTAAGAATCAAACGCTTACTGCACCACTATACTATCCTAAAGATCTTTTATCCTAACATAATATCAGCAAAACCATTATTTCCATTATAAAACAGACGGTCATTTTACACAACTTTCTCACACTTTTTGGATAAAATAAAAAAAACGTATCAATATTATTTGCCCTGTGTCACTATTGAACTGTATTATACCTATATAATAATAATAATACTTGTATATGAAAAGTCCTCCAATATTTATTTTAAAACAGAAAAACTAAAAAGATGACGCCACATTACATATTAAAATGATACCGAAATATGTCAAAATAATATATATCAGAACATGTGCTCGAAGCCCTAGGGCCCAATCGATTTGCCATAAGTCACGCGACATGGGACCTGCGTCCTAAACCAACTTCTTATTTACCATTACGGCTATCCCTTTGCGATTAACGCGCTCTTCCATACTATCATCAAAGAAAAGGTCTCGAATAAAAGCTTTTAATAGTTCCTTTATAGACTACTTTGCTGTTTATCTACAGGCATTATCTTTATACCTTGTAGTATGTATTATGGACAAAATGGAAAAATATTGAAAAATATGTTAAAATGACTAATTCGTCAATATAAGGTTCACATCCCAACATACTATGGGGATATTTATAAATTTAGCTTAGTTGACATGAGCGCCGATACGTTCAATTTTTTATATTTCTTAGAAAATATTGTTCTTTTGTAATTGTGGAATATCACTTTAAATATGGTAAAAATATTTATTTATATAACATAGTTAGTTCATGTATCTTCTCATATATGTAAATAATTTTTATTTATTATAGGTTAACTCATAAAAAGTTATAAATGAAAAAAAAAACACAACATATTACAAGCAATTACTAACTTTTCTCTTAATATATTTGCGAAAAACTTAAATAAGGCATATTTAAAACTTTGTAAAGTTATTATAAGAATATGATAAAAAGTAAACTAAATTTAATTTACAATAAAACATTAAAAATGAGAGGCCTGTCGTTGTCATGAAAGGTTGTGTTCGATGCCTACTCGAGTAAATGAAACAGTAATTATGTCTATTTCCCGCTTTGGTTACAAGGCAAAGCGGGGCGGAGATTTCCTCCACTCAATACGTGATACCTCAAATTAGGGACTGAAAATGAGGACTGACAGTGTCTTAGTACCATAACTCCAGCTTCCCAAGTTCCCTCTGCCTACTCTGGCATGTACAGGATACAGAGTGAAGCTAAGATAAAAATATTTTATGATCACTCAAGGTAATTACAACAACTAGTTCGTTACAAAATGATTATTCCTACTAAAAAGCTCGGACAATATTCCTAAGTAGTTACTTCAACCTTACATAAGTATAAGATAACAGTTTAAGTTTAAGCTCCTACGACTTTCAGTGTATATTTTAAAAAGGAAGCCGAAAGTTTACTTAAACCCATCTTAGTGTAAAAGGAAAGCTTTGATGATAATGTTATTATTATTTCACGACAGTTAAACGTTAGCTTGACTTATTACTTTAAAAAATTTAGGATATAATTTCCAAGGACTGTCACTAAGCTTACGACTATTATTGCGACAGGTTGTGGGTTTGATCCCCAGTCAAGGAAATTAAATATTTTTAATATTTACCTTGCTTTGGCAACATAGTCAAGACACGGCGCTGTATATCGCCACTCAACACGAAATGCCTCCGGAATTCAGTGAAAACGGAAGTGTCTAAATGGAAATAGAGCGTTTAAAAACTAGATCCCCAAGATCACTGTGCATACAGGGTGTTTTATGCGGGATACAGCGTGAAGCAAATTAAACATTCTACTAGTATATTGAAGCCATTGTGATGTAGTGATTGTGTCCTAAATAAATAATCAGAAACAATTATATTTAATTTTATTTAAACTAATCTTGACATGAGGTTCCCTACCTAATCTAATATACAAAGTATAAAAAGCGAAGCTAAAATATAAAAATATATAAAATTGAAGTATTTAAAGTGATATCGAATTTTATCGAAAATTCATTCTGAGATAAATTTTAATTAAAGTTTAGGTAACTCTAAACCGACATGGCAACATTTTGATGTAATAATAAAAATTATACAAAACAATCTAATTTTGTGAGCTACTGTTCTTATTAATAAACACAATATTATTTGATAAATGTCAACAGCGACCGAAACACCTGCATGTAATACCTTGAATTTGTCGAGCACAAAATATGTTCTTGATACTACGGTATTTACCTGTTATAGCCACGATTTTCCATCGTACCGAGAGCATTCAGCCGAATTTCGAGCCAAATATTATAGAACATTTTTCAGTACATTTTTCCTACTGGTACATGAAGTATTTTTTGTTTATTCTGGTATAAGAATCTTGACGAATATAAACCAAGAACGTGCCATATTTGATCGGTAGAGGACTACTGCTTAGAATAATGTAAAATCTATTTAAATCACGAAAAAATATATAATTTTAAAAACTTATATTATTACTGTCCCCTTAATGATTTAAAAGGGGACATTAATAATGTAAAATAGCGATTGTTAAAACATTTGTTTGTATGTCTGTTTCTTTATTTGTTGCTTGTCTGTTCGCCTGTGTGTCTGTCGGGTCGCTAATATTAAATATTGTTTCAGCTAACCTAATACACTTAGTACTAAAAATAGTTTTGTAAAATCGTACATACGACTTAAACGTGTAACATAAAAATGTAACCGAATGTAATAAAGTTCAACCTTTTGTGTCACAAACATATATATTTTTATATCAAAATCACAAAAGACATCGTGAATATTTGAACGGCGTACATTCGTAATTTACGCCATTTTTTTCTTGTAGGAAGCCTGTCGTGGCGCAGGGGCACGAGCGTGTGACTTAAGTTTAGTTTAACTTTAGTTTACATGTCATATTTAATATACTTATAAATATTTAAGTATTTTTTATTACCACTTGCGTGTAACTGTAAACACTATAAATTAAAAACTTAATATTTTCAAGTAAAATATTTAATGTTTTCATTTCTTCGCTCTGGTAACAAGGCGTGGCGATGAGTCCGCCAGTCAAAACGCAATATCTCAAGTTCGGCGAAGAAAAGAGGAACAGAATGAAGTGTCTTAATATTTGGTTCCCATATTCCCTCTGCCCATTCTGTCAAGCGAGATACAGCGTGAAGCTGAAAAAAAATACAGTAGCTTAATTAACTATTAAATTTATAGTAACATAATAAAGCATTACTGGAGTGTAGTAGTTGAAATATTTTAATACTTGGCAAATATTCATTTCGCTTACAATGAAAATAGCTTAACTAGGCGTTCAGTAACCAAAAAAAATATTTTGAGTGTAACATAAAAATATATTCTATTATTCTATAAAAAATCAAGTCAATATAAAAGTTTTTATCATCCCAAAAATTACAAGACAATGGGTATTACTGCCTCAATAGGCACAAAGGATTCGCAAGGGGCGAGTAAAATTGAGTTCGGCAACAATCTTTGCTATATCGTACCTTGTTAGCGAGCGCTCATAATCTTATTTGTATAATATCTCAAAACGAATTTTAATGGGTACTTTAACGTGTCAAACAATGTAATATCGTTTTGTAGAAATTGTAAGGGATATTTGCAGAAGTCACATTTGCTGAAAAGATTTTTCTTAGCTTTGTCTCGCGATAGTCATACATACCACCACTCGTAGTAGGCAACCTAGTGTTAAAATACTGTTTGAATTGACTTAAGTATTTAACACAAGACTAAATTCGTTCATTTAAACCTACGCAAACATTTTTATAACGATTTTGCTGCTTCATGTAAAAAAAACCTTAGTATTTTATAAAACAGGCTTACTTAGATTGTACACTGCAATGTATTACATATTTTTTTAGCTTCGTGATGTATTCTGCAATACAACAGAGTAGGTTGGTTGTTGCTGAAATTTTTAACAGTATTAAAATATACATTTCAATTATTTTGTATTAATAGATATTCTTCATGCTTTTAGCTTCATGCTGTATTCCCCACCTGGCAGGGTAGGAGCCTGGAAACCTAGTAGAAAGACACTTCGTTATAGACATAGACATTACGTGTTCATTAGCAGAACTCAACGTACCGCTATGCCTTTTACAAGTAAATTACCTAGTTATGCCTACAACATAGCGAAGAAATAACATTCTATTTCCTTGAGTGGAAATTGAACCCACAACCAGTCACGTTTATCCACGCTAGCCGTGTATCTCAGTGCCATCTTTTTTTTACGCTTTGTTCTGTATTACGCTAAACACGATAAGGCATTTCGTGCTGCACTTACCGCTGAATTCGCGTATTGAGTAGCGGAAATTAGCACCGCGCTTGGCCCCACTACCAGGACGAGATTTTTCACTCTTAGGAGTCTTGCGGTTATCGTGGCGCAGTAGAACAACGTTTTTGATCTTCAGTCCTATATTCCAAGAATTATTATTGTTAAGTTCTATAAAACAACAGTAGTTGTTTACATATACTATGAATTATATTAATATAACCGACATGATATGCCATTTTGAAAATCTTTAAGATTTTAAAATCGACCGGTTAACTGTTCCTTCAACAACATTTGAAAATAGAATATAATATAACAACAAACAAACGACAAACACGAAAAGGTAAAATTTATCGTCGCCTATCAAAAACAAGCAGTTTTCTTTTCCATTTCCCAGTTTCCTGCGGAAATAACAGTGTTGATAACTGTAACTTGAGCGATGTCAACGCGCCTGCCCGGAGCCGTCATGGCCATGACACACTAACTTTCATTTTGGATTCAGTTAAAACAAAATATTTGTTCGACCTTCAAAAGTAAAGATTTGTGAGGAAGAAAACTTAAGCGCTTGGATGTCTTCCAAAATCGTAATATGGATGAAATCTCAGTTTAGAGATTATATAGTATGAATATATTGTATTGAATTGGATTAGCGGGCCTGCTCAAATATATTTTTTTTAAGATTTACGGTGGATCTCGCACAAAGCAATAAAGACAGAAGGAACCTGGGAACCTAGGTTTAAGGCATTCGTTCTCATTAAGACACGTTCCGCATCTTCCGCCGAATTTGAGGCAATGCGTGCTGAGCTGCGGGCCTAAACGACGCATTTTGTTTTATTACCAGAGCGAAAAATTTAGAAATATTATTTTTTCATTTTACTAGGATCTGGTATTACTCTAAAAAATGGAACAAACTAAAAAGAGATGACTCTACAAATAAAAATTAAAATTTCCACCATTTAAGTAACAATATTATGTTTAAAATAAATCCACAACAACAGCACTAATTAATAAGAACTTTTATGAAATAACTCTTATTTTTATAAGAGTTATTTCTGAATATTAACAACATAAAAAGATTTATCTCAACGCAGAGATTCAAATAAAAAATTCGGCATTAAATTGCTTTGTTAAAGTAAACGAGCCTGCATTGACCTACATAACTTCCAGCTCCCTCCTTAGTGAATACCAAACAAATGGTTAAATTTTTACGATTTCGTAAAATTGTTTTGTCAGATTTTTAATTATTAAATAAAATTTTCATTTTATTTAGTTATTAAAACCAAAGTTAAATAAAACCTCATTTATTTAACGGTAATGATTTATTAAACGTTAAGTGATTTGATATATTATCAAACTGTTTCTGTTTACTAAATATTTCGTCAAAGTTACCCACCCTTCAAGAAGTAAACCTTGTATACGTGGATTTTAGGTTGGAATATTCGTTCAATCTAACGACATTCATTTTTATAATACTTTGCTCACACCATCGGACGAAACTTCTGGTGAAACTTTCCTATATATTACAATAATTAAACATTTAGGAATTAATTTAACTTTCTATAACGTAAAAAAAATAAGAAGCTTAATATTTAATTCTAAACACTCAGTTGGAAGATTATTTTTTCAGCAATATATTGAGAATACGAAGTAGGAATTCTATAGTTTGCTAAAGCGATTTTCGTGTATAAAGTTTCAAAGATGGATGTCTTAAGGGTGGCGAAGTTTCAAGTTGTTTTATAAATTCAGAGTTCGTCGAAAGCGGCCCTAACTATACATTTGCGAAAATGTAATTAAATATATTTTTTATTTTATTTATTGAAAATTTAAAGCTTAATTTATTATTTTTTTGTATAATAAGAAACGAGATTTTTTTTTTGCATTTAGTTATTTGAAAATTTAAATTTTATTAGTAGACAAACCATCTTAACTTCTTTATATCTTCACCACCGTAAATAATATGATAAGTAGAGACAACATATTCCATTCCAAAAAGGCATTTTTTCTTAGGCGGACATTGAAAATTAGTGTTAGTATTATTGAGTATTGTTACTCGTTTGCCAACATCTATACTTAGCGTTTTTAAAAATTTTTTAACATTATTAGTTCATACAATCGACCCAAATGGAGTTTCACCCGCTTAAACTTTTTTTTATATTATAACAAAAATATATATTTTTTAACTTATATGGAAGCAATATACAAGTTATTCTGATGTATAAATCGTATAATTGTAAAGTTTCGTCTAAATATTTTACTCATTTTTATCCATTTTTCCCATAAATTACATAATTTGTTTGTTGGAAGAAGGAATTCAGTATTGCATGTTGTACTTTCTAAAGCCTAGAAAAAATCTATTCCACCGAATGAGCATTAAGCCACAACCATCAGGCTAAGAATCAAACGCTTACTGCACCACTATACTATCCTAAAGATCTTTTATCCTAACATAATATCAGCAAAACCATTGTTTCCATTATAAAACAGACGGTCATTTTACACAACTTTCTCACACTTTTTGGATAAAATAAAAAAAACGTGTCAATATTATTTGCCCTGTGTCACTACTGAACTGTATTATACCTATATAATAATAATAATAATAATACTTGTATATGAAAAGTCCCCCGATATACATTTTAAAACAGAAAAACTAAAAAGATGAAGCCACATTACATATTAAAATTATACCGAAATATGTCAAAATAATATATATTAGAACATGTGCTCGAAGCCCCAGGGGACCAATCGATTTACCATAAGTCACGCGACATGGGACCTGCGTCCTAAACCAACTTCTTATTCACCACTACGGCTGTCCCTTTGCCATTAACGCGCTCTTCCATACTATCATCAAAGAAAAGGTCTCGAATAAAAGCTTTTAATAGTTCCTTTCTAGACTACTTTGCTGTTGATCTACAGGCATTATCTTTATACCTTGTAGTATGTATTATGGACAAAATGGAGAAATATTGAAAAATATGTTAAAATGACTAATTCGTTAATGTAGTTTAGACTCGTCGATTTTTTTTAAGTTTATGTGAAGTTTATATATAAGGTTCACATCCCAACATACTATTGGCATATTTATAAATTTAGCTTAGTTACATGTGCGCCGATACGTTCAATTTTTTATATTTCTAAGAAAATATTTTTCTTTCGTAATTGTGGAATATCACTTTAAATATGGAAAAAATATTTATTTATATAAAACAGTTAGTTCATGTATTTGCTCATATATATGAATAATTTTTATTTATTATAGGTTAACTCACAAAAAGTTATATAGCTTTCGACATACAATTAAAAAGTAAACTAATAAAACTCGACGCCGCGCTTTTGCCTTGTTCCTAGAGCGAAGAAATGATACATTAAATATTAAAATTGTATACATTGAATATTTCATTTCTTCGGGTGGGAATCGAACTCACAATCTGTCGGTTAC
The DNA here is from genome assembly GCA_018249855.1 of Eueides tales michaeli. Classification (NCBI taxonomy): domain Eukaryota; kingdom Metazoa; phylum Arthropoda; class Insecta; order Lepidoptera; family Nymphalidae; genus Eueides; species Eueides tales. The sequence goes on along the minus strand of DWMZ01005799.1, from coordinate 1,503 downwards.
AGTCACACTCTTGTGCCGCTGCGCCACGATAGGCCTCGGCCTGCAATAAAACATTAAAAATAATGAAAGGCCTGTCGTTGTTATGAAAGGTTGTGTGTTCGATCCCTACTCGAGTAAATGAAACAGTAATTATATCTATTTCCCGCTTTGGTTACAAGACAAAGCGGGGCGGAGAGTTCCTGCACTCAACACACGATGCCTCAAATTAGGGACTGAAAAAGAGGACTGACAGTGTCTTAACAGAAACAGAGTACCATAACTCCAGCTTCCCAAGTTCCCTCTGCCTACTCTGGCATGTACAGGATACAGAGTGAAGCTAAGATAAAAATATTTTATGATCACTCAAGGTAATTACAACAACTAGTTCGTTACAAAATGATTGTTCCTACTAAAAAGCTCGGACAATATTCCTAAGTAGTTACTTCAACCTTACTTAAGTATAAGATAACAGTTTAAGTTTAAGCTCCTACGACTTTCAGTGTATATTTTAAAAAGGAAGCTGAAAGTTTACTTTAACCTATCTTATTGTATAAGGAAAGCTTTGATGATAATGGTATTCTTATTTCACGACAGTTAAACGTTAGCTTGACTTATTACTTTAAAAAATTTAGGATATAATTTCCGAGGACTGTCAATAAGCTTACGACTATTTTTGCGACAGGTTGTGGGTTCGACCCCAGTCAAGGAAATTAAATATTTTTAATATTTACATTTCCTTGCTTTGGCAACATAGTCAAGACACGGCGTTGTATATCGCCACTCAACACGAAATGCCTCCGGAATTCAGTGGGAACGGAAGTGTCTAAATGGAAATAGAGCGTTTAAAAACTAGATTCCCAAGATCACTCTGCAAACAGGGTGTTTTATGCGGGATACAGCGTGAAACAAATTAAACATTTTACAAGTATATTGAAGCCATTATGATGCATTGATTGTGTCCTTAATAGATAATCAGAAACAACTATATTTAATTTTATTTAAATTTCTTTATCTAGGTGAGTCGAACTCGCAATGACTTAATTTGATGCAAGAAATGGGGTACAGAGTCTTGACACTAGGTTCGCTACCTAATCTAATATACAAAGAATAAAAAGCGAAGCTAAAATATAAAAATATACAAAATTGAAATGTTTAAAGTGATATCGAATTTTATCGAAAATTCATTCTATAATAACTTTTAATTAAAAATTAGGTAACTCTAAACCGACATGGTAACATTTTGATGCAATAATAAAAAATATACAAAAAAATCTAATTTTGTGAGCTACTGTTTTTATTAATAAACACAATATTATTTAATAAATGTCGACATCGACCGAAACACCTGCATGTAATACCTTGAGTTTGTCGAGCACAAAATATGTTCTTGATACTACGGTACTTACCTGTTATAGCTACGATTTTCCGTCGTACCGAGAGCATTCAGCCGAATTTCGAGCCAAATATTATAGAACATTTTTCAGTACATTTTTCCTACTGGCACATGAAGTATTTTTTGTTTAC
>DWMZ01005798.1:0-10723 GCA_018249855.1 Eueides tales michaeli | reverse complement strand
ACTTCCTTGAGTGGTATGTTAAATCCATAATGATTGCCGTCTTGGCACAGTGCTACTGTAAATGCTACAGGTTGTGGGTTCAGTTCCCACACATTTAATTCATTCATTTACCTAGCTCAGGTAACGAGGCAAAGCGCAATACCGAGTACCGCCTTTCAACATGTAATGCCCCAATTCGATGGAAAGTGAGGAAGAGGAGGCTGAGTGTTGTAACACTAAGTTCTCATGTTCCCACGGGGGACCGAGGTAAAATAGCCACCTGTTGACTTATAAAAATATTTGAATTGATTTTTTTTTAGCTTCACGCTGTATCCCGCACGAGGTAGCGTAGGCAGAAGGAACCCGGGAACCTAGTGTTATGACACTCCGTTCCACTTTCGTGCCCCACTTTCCGCCGAATTTGAGGCATTGCATGTTATGTGGCGCAACTCAACGCCGCGCTTTTCCTTATTACCAGAGCGAAGAAATGAAACATTAAATATTTAAATTGAAAATATTAAATATTTCATTTCCTCGACTGGGGATCGAACCCAGAACCTGTCGGTTACACACGCTTGTGCCGCTGCGCCACGACAGGCCTCAAATATGAATAGAAAATATTAGTAATAAATCATTCGTTAAATATGATACATACACATAGTAATCTCCGGCACTATTCTCCAACTCCGGATCAAGAGCAGCGTGGAGAATAACCTGCGAAATGATACATAACGTAAAAATTGACTTAAATTGGCTCAGGTTTTATCTCATTACTTTCTTGGAAAATGAAGTTAGGAATAATTTTGTAACATTTACCTAAATATGTAAAGGTAAATATAAAAAAAATAGATATATATATTACCTGTGCCCCAGTCCTGGCCCTCTTCATGACGGGCCAGAAGATAGGGTACACTAGGAACCTCGTGATGCTCTTCATCATGGCGAGGTTCCTCGTCAGATTGGTGTCCGTGAACCCCGGGTCCACCGCTGTCACCGATACACCCGTTTCTGGGGGGATATTTTAATTTTTACTTTGGGGTACTTTCTGCGGTTCCTCGGTTTCTCCGTCGTTTTTAAATTGATAATTTAAACAAAGAATAATATAAAAAATGGCGCAGTATACATCTGTTGTGATAGTTTTCAAATTATATTTGCGAAATATGTAAAATGATATTTATAAAAAGAAAATATATATAAAAAAACTATTTAAGGACGATGCATATTGATTTAAGATCAAATTTGTTTTTTTTTGTATTGTTGCTTACTATTGAAAATAGGAAATATTTTGGAAACTTGAAAAAAACAAACAATTAATTAAAGTATATTTTTTTAGGATTCCATAACAAATTGAGTATGTTTTTTTTTATCTCACCGAAAATTTGTATAGAAAAGTTATTATTTTTTTTAGCTTCTCGCTGTATCCCGCACGAGGCAGGATAGGCAGAGGGAACCCGGGAACCTAGTGTTAAGACACTCCGTTCGTTCTACTTCCGTTCCTCACTTTCCACCGAATTTGAGGCATTGCGCGTTGAGTGGCGGAGCTCAACGCCTCACTTTGCCTAGTCACCAGAACGAAGAAATGAAACATTAAGAAAATATTAAATATTTCATTTCCTCGAGTGGGGATTGAGCCCACAACCTGTCGGTTACAGTCACACGCTTGTGCCGCTGCGCCACGACAGGTCTAGAAATGTGTAATATAATGAATACAAAATAAAGAAGTTTTGAATACCAAAAATTCCTCTTACCCAACATCTGCCTCCCCAGTTCCCTCGCGAAAAGCACATTAGCCAGCTTGCTCTGGTTGTAGGCGGCCTCCGCGTTGTACTCCTTTGTGAAATTCAAATCCTGCTTGTTAATGGCGCCTTTCTGATGAGCGCTGCACGACACTATCACTATCCTGCTCGGTGTGGATTGCTTGGAAATAAATTATATATTATAAATATGTTGTTAGTATTGAAAATCAGTCATGCCAAGCCACTCGCGGCTTCGCCCGCTTGAAGTACATTATTATTTTAATAATAGCTTCACGCTGTATCCCGCACAAGGTAGGGTAGGCAGAGGGAACCGGGGAACCTAGTGTTAAGACACTCCGTTCCACATTCGTTTCCAACTTGTTGGGTGTCCGCCACCCAACACCCAACTTGACGCCGCGCTCTGCCTTATTACCAGAGCGAAGAAATGAAACATTACATTTTTATATTGAAAAAAAAAAATTTTTTTAGCTTCACGATGTATCCCTCACAAGGCAGGATAGGCAGAGGGAACCCGGGAACCTAGTGTTAAGACACTCCGTTTCACTTCCGTTCCCCAAGTTTTAAATTGAAAATATTAAATATTTCATTTCTACGAGTGGGGATCGAACTCACAACCTGTCGGTTGTAGTCACACGCTTGTGCCGCTGCACCATATCAGACATTAATATTGTAATTAATATATATGATATTAAAATTAGTTATAATAATAAGAAAAAAGAGTACGGACCAAGTGTCTGTAGTGTTGTTTACAATAAATAAATTTTAAAAAATGTGCTTTTAGGGATGGTAATCACTCACTCACTCAGTCTTGGGCTGTTATTAAAATGTTGTTTATAAATTAAATTATTTTAAACATTTTTATTAAAATTTTCGTAAGATATAATAAGTTTTAATATCACCAAGAACACTAAAACTCGATTGGTTGGGACTCTTCTTTTCCCTATTTTCCTTTACACTACCGAGACATGGACCTTGGGAGAGATGGACAAGAAAAAAATTGACGCTCTGGAAATGTGGTCCTGGAGATAGATGCTCGGAATATCTTGGACAGAATTTCGTACAAATGTATACTAGAGAAACTCGGCAAAAAAGAGCTACTATAATCTCTTATAAGAACCCACATTTTGAAGTTTTTTAGCCACATCTCCTGGAAAGGCAGCGACTCCATAGAACAGCTCGTGGTGCAGGGCAGAGTCGAGGGTACCAGACCCAGGGGGTCACCCATGCGATGGACCGACCAAATAAAATCAGCTGGTGCGGCCAATTGCATGAGTGCACCAGAATGACGACCAATAGAACATAATGGCGTGAATTTGTGGCGAGAATCACAAAAGCTAAGAACGTGCCTATATTACGACCACGACCGCGCAACGACAGAGAAGAAGAAAAAAAGTTTCACGTGTTTTTGTTTCATAATACAAAACAAGTCAGTCAGAGCGCTTGGACGGTTTCCAAATGGCGCGGGTTCAAATCCTGCTACCTTTGAAATTTTTATACGCTTTTAAATTTTGAATTTTTCTAGGAAATTGTGTGGAATAACATTTTAATAATAGTAAAATATTGAATAAATAGCATTTTCTCTAGCCAAACGAAAATTCTAAGCAAATTGTCTGTGGGTAGAAGCGAATTTTTAAAAAATCTCCCTACAGAGTTGATAACAACATAAATAAGTTGTAACAAGCGTATAAGAATTTCGACGTGGCTCTATGAGAACGTATAGCTTAGTAATCAGAGCGCTTGGACGGTTTCCAAGACGCGCGGGTTCAAATCCTGCTACGTTTGAAACTTTTATATGCTTTTAAATTTTATTAAGTAAGTATTTTCTTTCATAAGTGTGCAATAACACTTTAAAAATTATAAAAATATTGCTCTTAATTTATTCATTTTCTGATAACCAGGCAAAGCGATAAGCGTGATAAGCAGAAAACCGAAATGTCCTAAATGTGTTTTTACTTCCGAGGTTCCTACTAGGTTCCTAAGTTCCCGCTGCCTACCCTGCCATGTGCGAGATGTAGGGTTACGCTGAACAATTAAACTACCTTTATAGTGTCCAAGAGCAGTCGAGTCAGTAGAAAGTGTCCAAAATGGTTGACACCAAGTTGTGTCTCAAATCCCTCCTTCGTCACTCCTTTGGGGGTCTCCATGACGCCCGCGTTATTCACTAGTATGTCCACATGGGGCTCTTCCGCTTTCATCCTGGAATATTACTCAATTTTTAATTAAATTTATCAATTTATTTGTGTCTGTACATGGAAGATATATTAAACAAAAAAAACCTTTAATGTAATGAGAGATGGACCAGCAGGGTAACAAAGTGGAAGGGTGCAATCGGCAAACGTCTCGAAGGCAGAGCTGATGAAAATAGTTTGACAATATTTTCATTTCTTCGCTCTCCGTCCAACGCCTTAAATTCTTCAGAAAGTGGCGAACGGAACTGTGTGACTTAACACCAGGTTCCCATTAACCCATTCCCCATTTACTTACCTAGCAACGAAGTCTCGTATGGACGCTGCACTCGCGAGATCACAAGGTCTGCAATAAACATATTTGTTGTGGGTCTCTAGCACTATGTCGCGGCGCACTTCCTCACACTTCGGCATGTCGCGACACGCCATGAATACCTGGTACAAATGGTATTGAAAAAAACAAGGAAATTTATATTTTAATATTGATATTTTAAGGTTCCTTTCTTTAACCTTTCTGTAATCAAAACCTATACGGTACTTCCCGTGGACTTATAGTAATGAAATTTGGAACGAAGTAAGAGTTTTTAATAAAAATAAAGAAAAAACAATAGAAAAGTGATAAGTTGTAAATATTTTATCGGAAAATACTATAAAAAACTAATCTTTGTGAAGTACAAATATAAGTTTATAATGTATTTTTCGTATAAACTGAGTGCAATCGTTCGCAAACTTAAGTTTGTCAACTTTTGTAATTTGTCTCTTGTTAGTCAACTCGCACTTGGCGGTGTTTTAGATTTATGTATCTCTTGTATATGCTATGTAGGCAGAGAGAATCTAGTCTAAATATTTTTATTGATTTGGAATTAAAAAAAGATTTAGGGAATTAATTTAAAGTGTTTATTTTTATATCAATAGCTTTATAATAAGCATGATGACAGTTTTTAGAAATAGCATTAATCATGTAAGTATATAAACAATGGAACCATATTAAAAGATTACAAAACTCGATTATTAAATGTAGAATAAATGTAATTAGAAAAAATAAAATTACCAAATAATAAAGGATTTTACCATCTTCATCAGCTACACCAAATACTCCACTCATATTTATATAAAAAATGCTCTTTTCGGCTATGTTAAACTTGTTGAATTCGTAAACACGCTCACAAGTAGGCCGATTTATTAGTACTGCTAACTGACTGACTGCGCGCTCACTAAATCGGTCACCACGTGAGCAGTTGAAACGTCGTAAGTGCTGTGAGCACAATTCGGAAAACGACCATAGTGAACGGTCTTCAGGCTTTCTAGTGACTTACATCTTCATCATAAAGCACTCAGACTTGACGCCACAAGCGACGCCATGACACTTCGACGTGTTTTGGCGCAAATTAAGCTTATACTTTTTTAATATAAAATTTTAATTTTTTTTGCAAAAATATGATATTATGTGTAGTAATTATATATATATATATTTCTCAACATTAAAGGTCCCAAGATCATAGTACATACAGAATTAAAGTAGAAGTAAACAGAAGTTATAACATCGAGGTTTTCAAGGGGCGTGGGTTCAAAGCCCCATTTCACAGGGTTTTTAAATTTACAATTCTCTAGAATACTTATTTATGCCATGTAGGCAGAGAGAACATAGTGTGTGAGAACCTAATTTAGCGATTTTCCGGCCTTGACTAAATATTTTTTGTATGGTGTTCTATTGATTTGGAATGAAAAAAAGGTTAAGGTCGAAAACTGAGAGTAAAAACACTCCGTCCCATTAGGACATTTCTGTTTCCTACTCATCACGTCATTGCCTGGTTATCAGAAAATGAATAACTTAAGGGCATTATTTTTATAATTTTTAAAGTTATTCCACACTTAGGAAAGAAGATACTTAATTCAAAAAACGTACAATAATTTGAACGAAGCAGGATTTGAACCTCTTGGAAACCGTCCAAGCGCTCTGACCACTAGCCATTCGTTCTCACCGAGCTCCGTCGAAATTTTTATACGCTAGTTACAACTTATATATGTTGTTAGCATCTCTGTAGGGAGATTATTACAAATTTTCGCTACTCAGACAATTCGTTAGAACTATCGCTTGGCAAGAGAGAATGCTATTTATTAAATATTTTTACTATTTTTTTAAAGTGTTACTCCACACTTAGGAAAGAAAAATACTAAATTTAAAAACGTATAAAAATTTGAACGAAGCAAGATTCGAACCGGCGCCTCTTGGAAACCGTCCAAGCGCTCCGATTACTAAGCCATACGTTCTCATCTCAACCACGTCGAAATTCATCAATTACAAGTTAGACAGACACATAGATAAATTGAAAACTTCATACAATATATAATATATAATTTTACATATAATCAATAATTACCTTAGCTCCTCTCCTCGCGAATTCCCAGACCGCCTCCCTCCCGATGCCGCTGGTGGCGCCCGTCACTATGACAGTCTTGCCTTCCGCCGACGCATGCTTATCGAAGGCCACTCCTCCATTTAAATCCCTTTAAAATTCATATACATTATATTATTTCAAATTATTTTTACGCGCACTGTAAGCTATTCTTATTCTCAATAATATTTGATATATCGAAATAAAAAAAAATATAAAATAGAGTAATTAGCACTAACAAAGTGTCACTTTCTTAGTATACATATTTGCCAATTCGATATGATGTTTTTTATTGTACTCCTTATATCTTGGGTATAGATATAGAGAAGGCAGAGAGAATGATCTAATTTAAATATATTGTTTTTATAATAAAAAGTTAAAACTTTTTAAATTCAACGGGATTTTTTGTTGTGTAAAGACATTTCGTTCATTATGTATATATTTTGTAGTATGTAATATAACCTGGTAGTATGTAATGAGGCCTGTCGTGGCGCAGCGGCACAAGCGTGTGACTGTAACCGACAGGTTGTGGGTTCGATCCCCACTCGAGGAAATGAAATATTTAATATTTTCAATTTAAATATTTAATGTTTCATTTCTTCGCTCTGGCAATAAGGCAAAGCGCGGCGTTGAATTCCGCCACTCAACACGCAATGCCCCAAATTCGGCGGAAAGTGGGGAACGGAAGTGGAACGGAACGGTATCTTAACACTAGGTTCCTAGGTTGCTACCCTGCCTCGTGCGGGATACAGGGCGAAGCTAAAAAAAAAAATAAAAAAAGACACACACAAACATAGTCACAGTTTACAAATTATAATAGCAGAAGTTAGAACTTACTTAACAATGCACAGTATCCCGGCCCCCGCCGCCACGCCCGTCAGTAGAGTGACGGGAAGATTGGGCACCCACATGCTGAAGAGAATAAAAAAATAGTACATAAGTTAAATAAGGCTAAACTAATGGCCTGTCGTTGGGCAGAGACGCAAGCGTGCTAATGAAAAGAAAATATTATTCAATTGTTCGCTCCGGTAACAAGGCAAATCGCGGCGTTGTGTTCCGCCACTCAACATGCAATGCCTCAAATTCGGCGGAAAGTCGGGAACGGAAGTGGTACGGAGTGTCCTAACACTAGGTTCCCGGGTTCTCTCTGCCTACACTGCCTTGTGCGGGATTTGAAAAAAAAATAATTAAAAAAAAAAAATCACGTACAGCGTGAAGCCAAAGACACCGGCTAAATACAAGTCGAATTCGCGCACATAGGGTTCAGTGTTTTTTTTTCACGCTGTATCCCGCACACAACATAGTAGGCAAAAGGAGCTACGACCTAGTGTTGAGTCATTCCGTTCCTCTTAACGCTTCCATTTTTCACTTTCCGCCAATTGAAAATATTAAATATTTCATTTTCTTGAGTAGTTTGAACCCACTGCCAGTTTACAGCTGCACGCTTGTGGCTTTACGCACTTTAGTATATATAAATATTGTAAACACTCTATAGCGACTTGCGAGATAAAGCCTGGCTGAACAGCGGGGTCTTGTTAATAGGGTCCCATTTTACTCTTTGGATATGGGATCCTAAGCATTATGAACATTTAATCACATCAAACATTAATAAATAAATAAATTAATTAAAAAAACATTTGTCTTACATACTATAAAATTTAAGAAAAACGACACTGATTTCATGTTTGATTTTCATTTAAATCTCCTTTTAGCTACATTAAAAAAAATTGCTAAAAAATTAACTGAATGATTGAATGTTTGTTTGAATGAACGTAGTTGGTTGAAGGCACTAGTCTACTGGTTGATTGGAAAAAATATTTTTGAATCGAATATGTAGTCCATTTAAAAAAGACCATGACAATATCAGTCTATTTCCTATAGTAACTAATTTTATGTTATCTGTATATTCTCGAAACTAAACATAACAATTATTCCTAATCAAATTAAATGATCTAGATACTGATCAATTCCTCTCTTGAGTCTTCCATACAACGTGACATTGGCGAAGTGAACTGTGCTCAACTGGCACGCTCGAAACGCCATAATTGAATAAATGAATGAGCTAGATACGTCTTGCATAGTTGAAAATTATCGTTTTTACGACTTATCAACACAATGTATATTTTAGAAGGTATCCCGCACAGGGTAGGGCGGGCAGAGGGAACTTGGGAACCTAGTGTTAAGACACTCCGTTCCATTCCTCACTTTCCACCGAATTTGAGGCATTGCGTGTTGAGCGGTGGGACTCAACGCCGCAATTCATCTTGTTACCAGAGCGAAGAAAGGAAATTTCGTCGAGTGAGACTCGAACCCGCAACACTTTAACAAGTACACGTTGTGCCCCTACGCACAGTGACTGGTAACGCGATGCCTTTATATTATGAAATATTTTAAAGCGCGTTTCTAAAACTCACTAGTCAGGATTGACAAAAATCTTTCTGTATGATATATCATATATTAAGGACTATATGCTATACTACTGCAAGCAAGTACATAAATTCGATGTAACTCCATTTATTTACTAACAGCTTTTAGAATGTGTCATACACAATTTTAGTGGTTTCCATTCGGCCATGCAGGCGAAGCCGCAGGTGAAAGCTAGTTATTACATAAACTAATTAACGGGATCACTCAGTGAGAATTCACATTCACATCTTCTGAAAATACTTATTATAAAATTAATAATGACTTTTTTTCAAACTTTAATCTGCAATCAGTAATGCATCTATGCCATAATTTAATGTAGCCCTAGAAGGACTAATTATTTGATGTGTTTCCTTTTCAGCCTTTCTATATAAGTTCTAGATTTCAATGCTGTAGTCAGGTTGTTAGGGTGATTTTCCAATTTCTGATGTTACCCTTTAATGCTATTTTGAATTTCTTCTGCGACAGTATCCATCTTGAATTCTTTATGGATTTCAACGTGTGAACCAAATATAAAGAAATCAACTACATTTTTTTTATCAACAGAAATAAAAATCAGACAGTTACAGAAGAAAAGAAAACAATTATTATATAGTTTTTAATAACTTTATTTTAAAGTGTATGGCTAATCTCATTGTTTACAGTGCTAACTAAATACTGAAAACTATTTGTAATTTTAAAAGAAATATGTGAGAATACATTTAGGTATAGGATATGAAAGTGTATGTTACAGATAGATACAGGTGCATTTGAGTTTTATAAAAAAAAATGTCTTAAAGTAACAAATGGCAAGAATTGAACCCACAACCACATTGTATAGGAACTGGAAGGCAAAGAAAACACCTCTAAACATATGCTCACATATTTCTGGTTATAGCTTAATTTTTCAGTCGGGAAGATTTAAAAGCATTTACAAAATGTATGGAAAGCCCCCATGTGTCTATGACAATAAATTAAGGGTCTACTAATTTATATAAAAATATAATTATATTATTGGCAAAGTAATATTGTTGTATAGGTTATCTGTAACATTTTTGGTGTCTAACATAGTTTTAACTATTAAAACAATAACAATTTGGTATTAACCAAATCCAAAAAAAAAACCGGAGTCCTGAAATTGACTATAAAGTCAATTCTAAAAATCACTGACAAAAAATATCCCAATTAAATTCACCTAAAAAATATTCTGTTAAAGATTATAAAAAAAGAATTGTTTATTTCAGATTTCTACATGTTATTGTGCATTTTGGAAATTTTTTAATAAATGTGGCTTGGCAAGTAGCCATAGAAGCTATTATAGGATAGCTTTTTATGTCAAATCCAATTTTAGTCAAAACAAATAGTTGCCAAGTATATAAACGCCTAAGATATACATATAAAATATAATAAAGAGATTAAGCCATATTATAAAGGCACTAAACAATGAACATATCAAATCTTTATAATTTTTGAGACATTTTCTCTTATTCTCACAAAATATGAAATTATGGTTAGTCATTTAAAACAATATAAAAAAAATGATTAATTACTATTCTTCGTAAACATAATTTATTTACAGTTACAAAATATGAACAACTGTAGAGTCTATTGCGTATTATGTAGTTGTCATAATATTTTTAAACTTTCAAGTAATATTAACAAATTCATAAACACTATATCACAACTTTATTATAAAGGAAAAATAACTACTGCTTTTTGTTTAAACATAATGTTCAGATTAGGTAATATTTGTCATAAATTGGAAATTTTTGAATCAGTTAAATTTTTATTGTATGGATGTAATACCATGTGTATAGCACAAATTATGAGTAATATTAAATTTAGAAATAAAATGTTTATTTCATTAATTATAGATAAAATTATATATATATATATATATATATATATATATATATATATATATATATATATATATATATATATATATATATATATATATATATATATATATATATATATATATATATATATATATATATAT
>DWMZ01005797.1:0-10723 GCA_018249855.1 Eueides tales michaeli | reverse complement strand
AATCCTCAAGATGAATATGAGCTGGTTCAGAGGATCGGCTCGGGCACCTACGGAGATGTCTACAAGGTAGGATACCTTTCTATACTCTATTTATTTTCATTATCACACAATTTGTTAACTATTATTTAGGACCGTGGGTGATTCACGGTGCCCATGGACAATTCGTAACGGTTTTTGCTTCATTGCTCGCATACGATATTGGATTTGTCATTTTTGTCACTGCATTCAATTTAAAATAAAATTGTCATGCACTCCTCCACTCTAGCTGGACATATTTTTAATAAACAACACGCGATCGCTGCGGCCTTGAATGTGAAATGAGTTAATTTGTGTGGCTAGGTACACACCCATTAACATTAATAACCCAAAATTGCTTTGTCTAGATTAAGATTTTTTTTTAACTATTGTTTTACTTAACTACTTCTTGATGCTCTTAATAAAAAATATAATGAGTATAAGATAGGAATAGGGGTTTCATATTAATTCAGCTTAAAGCAGTTTTTTTTTATTTTAAATCTAATTATATTACATGAAAAAAAGCACATTAACTTTTATATAAATAATCTATAATATACACTATAATATGTTTAATTTAAAAATAAAATAATAATATTTTTTATTACTCATTTTAAATTTTTCAAATTATTAATAATTTTTATATCTTAATTTTATTTAAAAGTACTATTGATAATTATACAACAAATAAATAATAAATATGGTATATTTATTGTATTTTATATAGAAACGTCATAAAAAGGAAATTGGTATCACATTACACTATGTTGATATGTAATTAGGACATAATTATGTAACAAAAATAGATACAAGTCTGATATTATATTAAGTGGAGCAATTATAAATAAAACTATTACAATAGAGTTGAGAAAATTTTATGTGAAATATAATTTATTATGAAATAGTTTCTAAAGCTGTGTTTAAATCAAGCAATGTTTGACTTGAAATATGTATGATTTTTTTTTATTTTATTCAATTAGATTTTTTCTTTATTTTATATATATTAACTCATCAGATATTTTTATAGAATTTAAATATATAATATAAATCACTTTTATCTGATATTATCAATGATTATCTATGTATCACCTTCAATAATATAATAAGAAGCTGCCATGGCCTGTCTGACATTTAAATTATTGTGCGGTGTTATGATCCACCTTACAATACATAAGTAACTTTACCGCACCTATCACATAGACTTTTATACTCTGAAAATACTGCAAAAGTTCTTAAAATAATAAATACCTAGTATTTATAAATGCATATAAAAGTAACTTGTGACCATCAAACTAATAAATGTGGAATGTTTCTAATATAAACCAAAGTCGCTCCACTTATGCCCATTAAATATATGCAATGTAATTACTGTATCAAGGACTCTTTATAGCTTCCTCTCGATATTGCAATATTACATAAGTGTTTTGAATTTTTATCTGGTTCATTTTAGCGACAACATGTCTATGTAATAGACAGTTTTTTTTAATTATTTTTATTAAGGTCATTATGTTGAAGTGGAAAGCATTTCACTGCTACACAGTTGCTGTGGATTCAATTCCCACTTGGGAAAATTATTGTTTTTTTTTCTTTGGTCTTAATAGTCAGTGTCCTAAATTTAACCAGAAAGCAAGGAATGGGCTGTCTCTCTGATAAAATAAAAGAAACTAACGAAACCTCATATAATGCTTTACTTGTAGCTGTAAATATTTTTTAGATAATCGGTCACCAAAATCTTAAACTGTTAATCTTTAGTAAACATACATAACATATTATTATCTAAACTTTTACCTGTGACTTCGTCTCCTATGAAATAAAAATAATTAACATTGTTTATGTAGAAACGATTTGATGAAAAAGCCTAAAACGTTAGTAAATGAACTATCTAATCCACAAGCAAATGAAATTTAAAATTTCAAAAATCTCTACTCTAAATCTCTATCTATCTCTACTCTAATACAAAAATCCCTCACCTCATCTTGAGAAAGTGATTTTAGTTAATGAACTGCTTTAATTTTAATAAAACCATAGTTAAAAATCCTCACACATATTCAAATGAGTTCATTTATTCAGGCACCTTTTGCTTCTCATGAACATAGATGCGTAGTTAGACAGTTCATATATTATAACACCCCCTGTTTTGAACCTTAAAATATTAGTAATATTATATTTTGAAGTATGGACATTGTTTTTAATAAAATTGGATTCTATTCTTGTTATCTACTGTAGCCGTTTCTTTGCTATTGCCAGAGAAATTCCAGCGTTGAGTACTGTATCCTAACCGTTAGAGACATTCAGTCCTTAAAATGGTGCCGAAGTCCATTTTTACTTTAGTAACACAATTTCTATGCCTTTCCCAAGTTGAAAATATGATAATTACTATAAAATTACTAAAAAAAAAAGGAAATTCACGCATTACTCATGCTGTGAGAGTAAATATCGTAATTTTGTGGTAAACCTGACCATTTGGTATTGTTTGCGATCATCACCGCGACGACTATGCGTCATGTTTGAATCATAGAGGTGTTCATCTTGCCACAGACCGTTATATGTAGAAATGGCATAGCTTTAAACTATAAGATCTTTTTTGGCACAAGGTTGTGATTTCGATCCCCGCTCGAAGAAATTACGTATTTAATATTTTTTTTGTTCTCGCTCTTATAATGAGGAAAAGCGCGGCGTTGAAATCCGTCACTTCAACAAGCTAGGCTTGTAGAATTCGGCAAAAAGTGAGGAACGGGACTATCTTAACATTAGGTTATCTTAGCCTATGTTTGAGATACAATGTAAAGGTAATTATTATTTTTAGTTTTTTTAGCGAAATTAACCCTCTTTGTTCAGTCACCCCCTCTCTCTCTCTTTCTTATCGCTTGCTTTTATTTTCTGTAGCAACCCCTTTTTGTCGTGAGGAAACTTTTATTGATACATCGCCCAGAGGCCAAGCGATATTTCTATTAACCCCGATGAATCGATATTAAATCAGTGAAATGTCGACAGATCTCTAACCTTTTTACGCGTTTCTTCCGTATTTTTTTTTGTCCTATGTAATCCACAATAAGATCATAAAATAAATATAGAAAATAGGTAATGGTGATACACGTATATATTTTTTAATCTATATATTAAAACTTTTAGAGTAAAAAGCAAAAAAACCTTTAAAAGTTGAAGTTTTTAAAAGAAATATTATTTGTCACTTCTATATTCCACATGTTCTATGTCAATCAGAAACACTTTCGGTTATACTCTTAAAAAAAAATCAAGAATACTTTCTTAACGCTTCGAAACAAAGAAGGTTATTCTCACAGATGACCGTTAACAATTTCTAGGATAGTTCGCCCAATGTGCAGAGCTAGAATTAAATGATGTGAAAATTAAACTTTTCCATATAATTATTACTACACCATGGCAAAGTAATTGTAACTTTTTAAAATACATATCCTTTTTTCATAAAACATAGTTAAAAACCACCCCCTAACTTCTTTCAACTAATAATAAGTAGTATTTGTTAGTTTTACGTTATGTCAGCGCACGCAGGGTAGGCAAAGTCCGCCGAATACTGAAGGTATTAAATGCTGAACTATATATATTTTATTTCCTGGTGTAAAAATTAAAAAGAACCCACAATCTACAGCGTTTAAAGTCGCACGCTTGTGCCCAACTGGCCTGGTATTGTGTACTATATACTAAAAAGTACAACTTAGGTAGTTTTTAACGTCATGTTTGTAATAAAAGTAAATGATTTTAAATAAAAACCTGTCGTGGCGCAGCGGCACAAGCGTGTGACTGTAACCGACAGGTTGTGGGTTCGATCCCTACTCGAGGAAATGAAATATTTAATATTTTCAATTTAAATATTTAATGTTTCATTTCTTCGCTCTGGTAATAAGGCAGAAGCGCGGCGTTGAGTTCCGCCACTCAACACGCAATGCCTCAAGTTCGGCCGAAAGTGGGGAACGGAAGTGGAACGGAGTGTCTTAACACTAGGTTCCCAAGTTCCCTTTGTCTACCCTGCCTTGTGCGGGGTACAGCGTGAAGCTGAGTGAGAGCGAGTATTTTAAACATAGTAGGTACATTATACTTGACTCCGAAGTAACTATAGAAACAGTCCTCGTTATGCAGCATCTAAAAATAGATCAAAATTTTGTGCATCCTAACAAGAGGATGTGTGGAAGAAATGAGGACAACATCATCTTTTATATATAATCCATGGTTCATAAGGGTTTTTGAGTGACAAAAATGTATGATAATTATTTCTTGCATTAAGCTGGATAGGTTGAAACGTTGGTGTTGGAACACTTCGTTCGTCATTGATAATATAGGTATTATTAGGGCAGGTAAGGTTTGGTCTCCACTCTCCGACTATTTTTATACACAAAAAAAAGACAAAGTGTTACGTTAAGTTTCGTCACTCTTCACATTTCGTTTGGACACCAAATGTCTCGTAAATTTGGTGGTTCGTAGCAAACAGAGGTTCCTAATATTAGGTCCCTTTTGCTTACACAGATATATGTACATAATGGATACTGGCAGAAGTCACTTTTTGTTTTCTTTTAACTTCACGCCTTATAGCAAGGCGGGTGGGCAGAGAGAACGGAGCGCCAAACGCTAAAGTCTCGGCATACCTCTTTTCCACTGTCATTAACCCGCACATTCATGCCCTCCAGGGCATCCAGGGGGTTCTCATTCTTTTTATGTGATTTTTAAGTTTTAATCTATAGTTATATTATATTAAAAAGTACAAGAATTTGTTGAGGCCTGTCGTGGCGCAGCGGCACACTAGCGTTCGAGGGTCTGGGTTCGATCCCCAGTCGTGGAAATGAAACATTTATTATTTTCAATTTAAATATTTAATGTTTCATTTCTTCACTCTGGTAATAAGGCAAAGCGCGGCGTTGTGTTCCCCCAACGTAAGTGGAGCGGTGTGTCTTAACACTAGGTTCCCGGGTTCCCTCTAGCTACCCCGCCTCGTGCGGGATACAGCGTGAAGCTACAAAAAAAGAATTTGTTTGGTTCAATGCCTTTATCTAGACGAGTGACTTACGTTACGGCCGGGAATAAAATAACGATAAAAATGTGTGCGTTCTTTTACTGTACCATTGCGTCATGACGGCCTTTTTTATAAAGGTGTATCAAATTAATAAAATACTGTATAACATAGTGTTGTTGCATATTTCATAGTGCAGCCCCACAAGCGTAGCGTAGATTGCGGGTTCGATGCCCACTCGAGAAAATGAAATCTGTAATATTTTTATTTCTACGCTCCGGTAATAAGGCAAACCGCGGCGTTGAGTTACGCCACTTAACCAGCAATGTCTCAAGAATTCGGCGAAAAATTAGAAACGAAAGCGTCTTAATAAGGACGAAGAGAGAACGATAGATTTTATCTGTCATACATTGTGTATGACACATAATACTCTTAATTATTTATATTAGATCAAACGGGCGAAGCCGAAGATAAAGCTAGTCTAATATATAAAATGTTAAAGATTCTATTTGTAAAGTAATAAATCAGCTTTTGTAAGTAATCCCGTCACGGCCACGAACCTTGACCTTGGTCAGAAATGCCGGCCCCGACCACTGTACTTAGCGGGCTATTGACATTGGACGTTGTATGCGATAGACGAGAGTTGCTTTCGTTTTATATATTATTGATTTACTTTGCTTGTTGGCGTTTTGCTATTGTAGGTTTAAATGGAGAATAAAAATGTTTTTTTTTTAAAAAAAGACGAGACAGAGGCAGAGAGAATTGAGAGAGGCAAAGACTTTGATATCCGAAGTAGAGATGCTGCGTGTTGATTGGCCGCAGTTTGTCTTAAGAGTAAAGGCAAATGAGCGTAGATCGAACTTAATACTATCGCTGTACAAACACTGTACCGTTTATAAGGATATTTGAAATTGTAGATCAGTTAGTTCATTTATATGCGAAAGCCGTTGTGGAGACGGGTCGTAAGCACGCGACCGTTAACGCGGTTGTGGATTCGATTGTTACGTAGGAGAAATCAATTATTTAATATTTTCATTTTCTCCATTTGGTATCAATGTAAAGCTCGGCGTAGAGTTCCGCCACTCAAGATGCAGTGCCTCAATTTGGTGGAAAGTGAGAAACGGATATGTCTCAATGAGAGAGAAGACACTCGTTTCTTAACATCGGTTTCTTATGTTTTCTCTGCATACCCTCCTATGTGCAAAAACAAAATATTTTTTTAGCTTATTTTTACTATTTTTAAAGTGTTATTTCACACTTAGGAAAGAAAAATACTAAATTTAAAAACGTATAAAAATTTGAACGAAGCAGGATTTGAACCTGCGCCTCTTGGACGGATTCCAAGAGGCGCAGGTTCAAATCCTGCTTCGTTCAAATTTTTATACGTTTTTAAATTTAGTATTTTTTTAGCTTCACGCTTTTTTCCGCACATGTTAAGGGTGGACAGAGGAAACTTGGGAACCTAGTGTTAAGACACTCCGTTCTAAATTATAATATAAGTTAAATGACCTGACATGATGTAGACTAGATAAAAACACAAAGTTCAATTACATCCTAATAACTAATGAACGTTCCTTCGACGCGTTCACCTTTAACAATTTAAATTTTATTGTTGGCCGAGATATATGGGTCAGCTAGCGTCAGCTATACAGAGAGCTCGCGAAACCGATCTTCTTCTATATGTATGTACTGTAATATGTATGACGTGGCGGTGCAACAATGACGGATTTGCACTTTTTTAACCCGCAAAAACGTAAAAGTAGGGGGGCAAATTTGACCTTTTCTGTATGTTTGTCTGTGGCACCGTAGCACCTAAGTGCATCAACCGTTTTAAGTGCGGTTTTCTTAATTGAATTGAAAGTCTTGTTCATTGCCGGTGTTTTAGCTGTGTTTTATGAAAATCGCCTTTGCATTTCAAAAGTTACACGCATTTTGACAAAATAAGGTAATTTCTGAGGTGGGCTTTTTTTTCTTTTTCTCTCATCTTCACGCTGCGTCCCGCGTATCTATCAGTGTTAAGACACTCCGTTCGACATCCGTTCCCCACGTTCCGTGTAGTTTGTAGTATTGCATGTTATGTGGCGGAACTCAACGCCGCGTTTTGCTTTGTTACCAGAGCGTAAAAATGAAAATAAATGTTTAATTTCCTCTAGTGAGAGTCGAACCCACAACCTGTCGGTTACAGTCACACGCTTGTGCCGCTGCGCCACGACAGACTTAATTTTTCTTTTTGATTTTAAATTTCGCTTGCTAGTTTCATGTAAATTATGTAATAATAGTTGAAATGTTAAAGTGTACGTTTGTTTGTAAATAATGTCTCACAATATGTACTTATCAATAGATGCCGTAATATCTATTTGCTGTATGATCAACACATCATTTTTTTATAATAGAAAATCACGCATCTTACTTTTTTCTCCGTTCATTTCAATTTTTTTATCTAATATAATTTGAAGCCATCGTAACTCAGTGGCACAGCGTGTGACTGTGAAAGCCACTGACTGTGGGTTCGACTCCTTATCGAGATAATAAATAGTTTTCATTTTCTCGATCTGCTAATAAGACAAAGCGCAGCGTTAAGTTATACTCACCACGAAATGTCTTGAAATTTGGTCAGTGTGTAATAAAATGTCTCAAATGTTCGTACTCTACGTCTACCTTGTTGTATGTGTAATACAATGCAAATTGAACAAAAATTGTTGTTGCCTTATTTTCTATTATATATGTCGATTATTTTGCTTTTGTTGGCAGCCTATACACTAGTGTTTCTATGTTACTTTGAAGTAATAAAAATATAACGTGAAGCCATATGGGTCAATCGTTTCGATGATAAATTGAGCTAACAAATAAAAAGCATTTTTATTTCAGGTTCACGCACGGTAGGCAGAGGGAACTTGGGAACCTAGTGTTAAGTCAATCCGTTCCACTTCCGTTCCTCACTTTCCGCCGAATTTGCCGAATTTTAGGTATTGCGTATTGAATGGCGGAACTCAACGCCGCGTTTTTTGCCTTGTTACCAGAGCGAAGTAATGAAAAATTAAATTGAAAATATTAAATGTTTCATTTCCTGGAGTGGGGATCAAACCCACTACGGTCGGTTACAGTCACACGTTTGCGTCGCTGCGCCACGACAGGCCTCAAATATTATTAAGCAAGTCTTATGTTTCATGATCACAAATATATAAGCATTTATAATGTGTTTTACTATTTTTTAAGTGTTAATCCACATAAAGGGACGTATAGCTTAGTAGTCAGATCGCTTGGACAGACTCCAAGAGTCGCGGGTCCCGTTACCTTCAAATTTATAAACAAATACATATATTTTTAATATATTTTTTTTGTAATGGACATTTCTAATGAATATATTGTATATATAGCCATTGTGGCGCAGTGGTAAAGCGTCTAATTGTAAACGCGATGGTAGTGTGTTCAACCCCGACTCTCCCTTCGATGTCACGTCTTTGCCATCGGGCCCCCTGCGGCACTCAAACGTAGATTTGTGGCTTTCGATAGGGCTTAGGAGATCTCCACTTGAGGAGTGGCTTATTTAATTTTCTTGCTCAAGACAAAACTCTGCTTTGTGTTTCTCCACACTAGGAATCATTGTGCCTCGATTCCAAACAGAAAGTGGAAAACCTAGTGTTAAGACACTGTCTTAACACTAGGTTTCCGCTGCGTATCCTGCTTGAAAAAGCGTGGAAGAAGAGAGTATACAAATTTTAAAAGCATATACAAATTTGAATGTAGTGGGATCTGAACTCACCCCTCTTAGAAACCGTCGAGGCGCTCTGGCCAACTAAGCCATGTGTTCTCATCAAGCTACGTTGAAATTCTTATACGCTTGTTACAACTTATTTATGTTGGTAACATCTCTGTGGGGAGACTTTTACAAATTTCCGCTACACAAACCACTTGAAACATGTAAAAAAAAAAATAGAAAATAATATCAACACTCAATTTTTAAGCATTAAATGTTTAATACAATTACTTAACTAACTGGTTTATCGTTATTTCAATTAAAACACAATTCCGTGCAAAAAGTTGACGTTGACGCCGCGACAAGTGCAGGTTCGACGACCGGGTAGCGTCGCTAGCGTGCGGATGAATTAATTGCTGTCGAGTCTCAACATATTTACGATTTTACATCTGCATAATGTAATAGTATAGTAAAAGCCCGTCGTGGCGCAGCGGCACAAGCGTGTGACTGTAACCGACAGGTTGCGGGTTCGATCGGGATTACTCAGGGAATGGAAATAGTTAATATATTAAAATTAAATATTTATTGTTTTCATTTCTTTGCTCGTGTAGTAAGTCAAAGCAAGGCGTTTTTTTTTTATTTTGGCTTTACGCTGTATAGCACTTGGGAACGTACTGTTAAGACAGTCCATTTCGTTACCCACTTTCCGCTGAATTTGAGATATTACATGTTGAGAGACGGAACTCAACGCCGCAGTTTGTCTCCTCACTGCAGGAAAATTAGGATAATATTTGTTTTTACATTTTAAAAGTATTTTGTTTTTTTAAACGGTAATTTTTTATAAATTTTCTACAACATTAAGTAAGGAAATAATACTTTTTCCATCATTAATCGAAGGACAGACGGTGTCCCCCACCACGCCACTCACATAATCATACATACGTCACATATAATTATGCATATATAAAAATTTGAAGTCTCAACAAACAATGTAACCACATGTTCCACATTGGCATTCAAAGCGAAAACAAACGGTATTTCAGTGACTACTCGTTCTCTATTAAAGTAATGAGTCCCATCCCTAATGAGGACATGCCTGAAATAGGGTAAAGCCTGCCTTTGTTCTGGTGGGGTAGGGTGTGTAATGTTTTTTATTGTATTTGTGGAATATTTTGTTTTTTTTTTGGGGGGGTTTTGCGTTTTAGGGGATCGCTTGTGTTCTTTTTTATTTTGAAAATGTTAATCCACATATAGGAATCAATAATACTTAACCAGAAAATGTATGAAAATTGGATTTGGACGGTTTCTAAGATGCACGGGTTTAAATCTTCTTACGTTGATTTTTTACACGTTTTCTAAGTAAATATTCAATTAAGGGTTGTTGTGTATGTGCTCAAGGTTGTCCGTAAATACATGTATAGATAAGGTTCCCGCAAGGGAACTTTGGGAACCTTGTGTTAAGACAGTCTCTCTGATGAATTTGCCTTTTACCAGAGCGAAGAAATGAAAACATTAAATATTTAAATTAAAAATAATAAATATTTCATTTACTCGAGTAGGAATCGAACCCACAACCTGTCGCCTTTACAGTCACGTGCTATGCACTTGCGCCACGACAGATGATGGGGTTTTTCAGCATATTAACTATTTTCGATTTTATCTTGTATGGTAGAGTAGTTCTTGAGAAATCGGCTCTTAAACATACTTCAGTTTTATTATGCAAGTGATGAAACTTAGTACAAAGTGAATATCAAAATTCCACTCTCTCAAATTAAAAAGAATAAGTCACCAATATGAGTGTGACGTAAGCGTGAAGAATGTAATAACAAGAACACTTGTGTCAGTCTGCGCTGCATATGTTTGTTGTGAGACTGAAACGGTATAAAACTATGGTATATATTGTGTTTATATATATATATATATATATATATATATATATATATATATATATATATATATATATATATATATATATATATATATATATATATATATATATATTTATATATTTTGTATATATGTATATTTTT
>DWMZ01005796.1:0-10723 GCA_018249855.1 Eueides tales michaeli | reverse complement strand
TATATATATATATATATATATATATATATATATATATATATATATATATATATATATATATATATATATATATATGTATATATATATATATATATATATATATATATATATATATATATATATATATCGTCCATTTCTAAACTATACTAGTAAATCGGTAGAAGCTTACTTTTTTAGCTTGTTTTGTTTTATTTAGCTTGACGCTCTATTCTTCACATGGTAGATTAGGCAGGGGGAACTTGGGATTCTAGTGTTAAGACAATATGTCTGTGAGTTAAAAATATTGTATGTAAAATGGCTAATTTCAACGCCGCAGTTTGCTACCAAAAACTTACTTCAAATTATATGTTCTCATAAACAAAGTTCAAGCCACCATAATCGTCTGGGACATCGTTCGTCTATAGCGACATTGATTGTTGATTCAAACTTCGCTTACAATTAATATATATTTTCCTAAAGAAACGCTATATTTTTTAATATTATATTACTACCACAGTGTATGATACCCATAACATCGTGTCAAGATTGGGAGATAACAACCATAGAAAAGATCGGCAACCGATTAGATGGCTACCATCCTATACAGACAACTCTTGCTGCGAACAATGGCTCACAATGTGGATATTGTAGTCCGGGATGGGTCATGGCTTTGTACAGGTTTGTTTTATTTATATATTTAAGTGATTTATGTAAAGTGTTTTTAATACGATATTAAACAAATGTATGATAATCTTAAATTTATTAAGGAATCAATCATTCATTAGGAAATCACTAGGAAAAAGTACTTTCAATGTATAGTCTTGATGACTAAATTCTAATAGTACCATTGCACATGTAATATTTAAACATTGTGCCATAAGCTTAGATGAGGGTAGGCAAAGGGATACTAATGTTGAAATATTCCTGTCCTCTTTCTTCGATTAAAGTCGAGGCATGGCAGGGTTATAGCAGAACTTAATAAATTTGTAACCATAATTAGAGAATTTATCTCTTTCAGCTTCACGCCGTATCCCGCACACGGCAGGGTAGGCAGAGAAAACTTGGAAAGTTATTGTTAAGACACTCCTTTCTTCTTGAGTTAGATAAGAAAATATTTACATCTTCGAATGGGGATTTAACCCACAACCTATCGTTTACAGTCTTTACAGGCTTTTACGTTGGGTCTTAAACTAGAAAATGAAAATATTAATTTAGCTGGTGGCCTCACATTAGAACTTTGTCGAAAAGATTTCTTTAGCTAAATAGAGAACATAGAAAAATCTCTTACCCTTAAAAACTAAAATTTCTGTGGTCCATCCTCCATCTAGCTATTCTGGAGCATACTGATTCGTTCTACTTACTACTTATGTAACTATCTTTTATTTTTCTAATATATACAATTAAGTATTAATATTAATATTATCGAGTTAAAAAACATTGGTAAGTCAGCGATGCCAGAATGGTACATAGACATTTAGAGAATATTCTAGTCATGTATTGGATTCACATTTTAAAAGTTGAATATTGGTTTGTGCATAAGTTCAACATTTAGATAATTTTGATACTTTCTAATAATTGTGTTGTGTTGCTTACTTAGTTTATCAATATGAATATTTTTTTCTATAATATCAACGATCTTCGATCATTACTATACTAATTACATGTTTTACAATATGAAGAGCATAACTACTAGCTACAAGGCATGCTCGTACTGTAGAAAATATGGCAAGAACTAACAATTTTTTTTCACACTTCGGCTATACACGCTAAATCTCAATCCCATGCAACTTCATAATAGCTAAGCTATTTCCGACTTTGCTCGTAAATAGTGGTTTGTTTGTGTAAAGTTATAATAACTAACACATTTATTCACGTCAGTTATTATTTTTATCCACTTAATTTTTTTCCTGTGAATTCTCTGATGGATTTAGTGGAGGATTTTTTGAGGAAATTGATTTTCATAATACAAACTTATTTAATAGTGATACAATTAAATCAATTTTAAATTATACATTATAGTTTACTAAAAACAAAGAAAATGACAATGCTGGAAATAGAACAGGCATTCGGGAGTAATGTGTGCCGATGTACAGGATACAGGCCAATTTTGCAAGCATTCAAAATGTTTGCTTCAGATGCACCAAATCCTTTAGAGATACCAGATATTGAAGATTTAAAATTATGTGATAAAACTGGAAGAGCATGTGCTAAGAATAAATGTGATGAATCTGATTGGTGCATTGTAGACAAAGAGGAAGTACAGAGTAAAATGAAAAAAATACTTCTAAAGGACCATAGAAATTGGTACAGAGTAGAAACGATAGCCGATATATTTGATATTTGGCAAGAAATGGGCACTGAATCTTATAGGTTGATCAATGGAAATACAGGCAAAGGTATTTTTTTCCATATGCTGTATCATATATTCCTTTAATATATACATTTACAATGAAAGTAGTCCTCCTATTACTGTTTCAAAAATAATTTAAAATTACTCTTTCTCTCGTACATCCTTATGTGGCAAACACTTATTAAATTTCACTTTCTCCTGATTTTTTTTATTATGTATAACTACATTTATACTGCGTTACAAAATATCGTTTTAAAAAAAAAATGATAAATTTCAGGTGTAATCCCAATATTAGAATATCCGAAAGTTTTAATAGATATTTCGGGGCTAACAGAACTAACAGGCTACTATGTTGATCAAAATTTAGTTCTTGGAGCGGGAACGACATTCACGGATACCATCAATGTATTTTCAACGCTTGCAAACCTTGATGATTTTAGTTATTTAAACGCTTTTGTCGAACATTTAAATTTGGTTGCGCATATTCCTGTGAGAAATGTAAGTATATTTTTTTAGGTTTGTATATAACAAAGCAGGGAGACAAAATTTATTTATAAGACACTCCATTTCTTACTTACGTCCGTAAGAAAATGCGTGTTAAGTGACTCAACGCAGCTCTCTGTCTGTTTACCTAAGGGAGAAAATAAAAATAATTAATTTCCTAGAAGGCATGGTGGCAATGGCACCACTAAATCAGACACGTTTGCACCCTGCCGCCATGGCCTCTGTGAATAATTTATATAGTAAATATAGCAAACCATATATAGTGAAAATTGTTTTTTTTAAGTACTACGTTCCGTATGTAGCGAGAAGTGACAGCGTCTTATAGTAGACATAATATTGATTGGTTTAGGGAAATCAATTGTTATATTATAATTTCCTTGCTCTGACAAGACAAGATATGCCATTAAGTCCTGCTATTCAACGCATTTCTCGAATTGAAATGAAAACTGGACGACGATTTTCCCTTGTATTGGCAGGCAGGCAGGTTTTGGATTCGATTCTGTCTCGAAGAAAATACATATTAATTAATTACATATCTTCGCTATAAACTGTGTTACTCGATTTACTTTTGATTAATTGTGTTACTCATCAGTAATGCCTCGGAAATTAGGGAACGGAAACTTACGGAAACAGAGTGTCTAAACACTAGATTTCCAAGTTCCCTCTACCTACCTTGCATATTCGGGTTGTGAGTGTCGCCAAAAACACCCACAAAAAATCTATTTTCAGATTGCAACGTTAGCGGGAAACCTGATGCTAAGGCATCAAAATCCTAATTTTCAATCTGATGTATTTCTTCTATTAGAAACTGCTGGGGCACAGCTAGTCATACGTAAGTTACATAGTAAATATTTAAACTATAATATTTAAAATGTTTAATGTAAATAGATTAAAATTATTATTTTATAATTTATTAGCAGAGATTACTGATAACAGTTATCTTAATTATTTAAAAAAATCTATAGAGTAGATCATAATGACTTTATAAGACTGTTAAGTTGCAGAACGATAGTGGCAGATTTAATTTCACCTAACCAAAAAAATTGTCTCCATTTTCATAAATTCCTAATAATAAATTTAAATAAATATATATTAGATTTTCTTCGCTATGTGGAATGAAATGTGAAAAAAACATGAATTTAAAAATACATAGATATATTAAATATAAAATGTATGTACGATACATTTGATGTTTATCTAATGGTCAGTGGTTTGAAATATTTTAAATTCTCCTGTATAGTATAGTATGGCAAATAGTTTATGGTGATCTCTAAAATCAATACTCAGTTATTAACATCAAAATCAAATTTCTCTCAGATTTATAAAAAAACCATAAATTACTATGAAACATGTTTTTTATGTCTTAATTATATTTATTATAGTATATTCCTATAAATCAAGCAAAATACTGACGATGCATGACTTCCTCATAGAGGACATGAGAGGAAAGATTATTTTTAGTATTATATTGCCTCCTTTGAATTTGGAACATAAAGTAGTCACTTTTAAGGTAAGATTATATGAATCCTTAACACGTCGATCGTCGTCGATTAGTCAGTTTTATATAGTTTTTAACCGAAGCAAATAGAAATGTGTTGTAAGTTGACCAGTCTGTATGTATGTCTGTCTGCGGAACCTGTCTATAGCACCTTAACTCTTGAATTAATTAACTAATTAATGAATAAATTTGCAATAAAATACAATAACATTTATTTCCATGCCTTATTAGAGGTTAAAGAATTGTTTTATTAAATTATTTATGAATTATATAATATCTATTACCCTAATAATACTATTATTGTTATATAAATTCTAATTACTTTTTATTTCAGATTACACCTCGATCGCAAAACGCACACGCAATAGTCCATGCCGGTTTTAATTATAGACTAAATGATAACGATATAGTTTCAAATTGCAGAATAGTTTATGGTGGTCTTTCAGCAATATTCAATAGAGCTTTCGAAACAGAACAATATTTAATAGGCAAATCTTTATTCAACAATGAAACTTTACAAAGCGCTTTGAAGGTTTTAAATGAAGAAGCTGTGGTTGTCGAGAATTTACCGGAATATCCTGTGGAATACAGACGACAATTGGCTCTGAACTTGTTTTATAAGGTATAATTTAAGTAAAGTCTGTCGGGGCGCAAGGGTACATGCATGTGACTATAAACGATAGGTTGTCAATTTGATCCCCACTCGAGGAAATACTTAATATTTTTATTTATTCGCTCTGATTACAAGGTAATGCGCGGCGTTAAGTTCCGCCACTCAACACGCAATGCTTCAAATTCGGTGGAGAGTGTGGAACGGAACGGAATGTCTTAATACTAGGATTCCAAGTTATGAAAGACTAAACTTATTTTAGGTTAGGTAAGTAGGTACGATCTACGTACCTACTTACCTAACCTTAAATGTCTTTTTACTATTAAAATTCTAAATTTTGGTTGTAAAGTAGTAGAGAAAGCCAACACAGTCTTACAAGAGTGAGGAAATGTAAATGCAATTATTTACTCCCAATGAGAAACGAACCGACAGTCGTCTTGTTTACAATTAGACACAGTCAAACTGTCAATTTTAATTCTCGAAATATTTAAATAATTAACGAGTAATCCTATGATGTGGCATATTGTTTATCTACCGTTACTAAGTGATTGACACACAAATAAAACTACACATCGTAAAACCCGGAAATTTGGCATGTAGAGTTAGTTTAAAGTATAGAGTACCAATTAATAAAAGCTATGAAGTTTAGTACATTTTGTTTTTTTTAATATTATTAGTTTTCGTCAATATGTTTTACTTCTGTATTACTATGTAAACCAATACCCAATCCCTCCTTGGAATATAAAAGCGGTACTGAGAGATAAACTACCACAGGAGAGTACCAGCATCTCCTGATCGAGTCCTGAGTCTTCAAACTCAGGCCACCTATTGAATTTTGAGGAGAGCATAATACCGCGCATTACACAAGGCAAACGAGGCGTACATTTCACGGCAGTCCCTGCCACTGTTAACGTGCACTTTTCTTACATCAGGGACCTATATTCTAATCCACCACCATCTTAAGACGTCACAGCCAGCGTTGTTGCATCTGACGAAAACCCAGATTGGCCAGCCGAGTGACACCGCCTACTTTCAATCCTCGGCTACAAAATGGAACATAATTTTATACCTCATGCAGGGTTCGCTGAGTTCGTAAGGTTCGTAACCTAAAATTCCTGTGACTTCTCTACTATGAAGGTCGGGACCTGTCCACCATCTGATTCTGTTTGGACTCGGACTATCGTGTTCAACTCTACGTATACCTGTACAGGTGCCACAGTAGTAATGTGGAAATGAATCAGCTCATGCAATCGGCTTTAGGAAATGCGCTCTTACAGGTCCTTACCGCGGAGGTCGTGATAATTGTTGATATTAACGCACATAATGCCAGTTGGCTTGGATCACGCACCGGTGTCCACGCGGAGAGGGTATTCGACCTTGCTATGGCGAATGGATTGTCCCAATTGGCCGACCATAATGCTAATTGGACCTCACAGTCTACTGACTTCATATCCAAAACAATATCAGTTTGTCGTCGATGACCCTCTAGGGTCTACAGACCATTGCTCGATACAAAGTGTTGTTCCCATTAAACGCAGTTATTGCAGTAAATCAGCAATTGGTCGCGTCTGGCAATACAAATCAGCAGATTGGATTGAGATGCGTACATTTTATTCATTTTACTCATCCCTGGGGGCCAGTTTACATCTCTTCTGATGATTCTAGTGCTTGTACCGCTGCTGTTGCCGACGTGGTTGCATGGGGTATGGAACTTTACATTCCTAGCTTTGTGGTGCCAATCGTAGCTCTGTAGTGCCAAAAGTCACAGCCAGTGGTTTGATACGTCCTGCAAACTTGCTGCTTCTAACAAGCGCGAGGCATATGAAACCTGGGCCAAGAATCCGAAAGTGGAAACCTAAACCTAAAAATGAAAGTACAACCGTGCCTTCTACTTTAACTTGGAAGTTCTATTTTTTTAAATTCACATTAACAATAGGCTACTCAACGCCACCCAACTAGACACATATTAGTTTTTTTTTTCGTTTTGTCACTATGGGGTCTGATTATCGCTGATATACTACATCATCAAAATAAACACATGCATAGAATATCACCTGAAAAGATGTCCCCTCTTAAAACCAGTAAGACCTTTCTTAAAACGTGGCATTTAATAATAATAGTTTTAATAAAGATATAGGACTAAAACAGCTAAACTAACACAAAATATTTTTTTAACATTAATGTGCAATGGAGCGCAGCATCAGCAGCTTCTGGTTTACCTTACCCATCGCTGGGCTGCGGCTATTGAAAATAAAGGAGAGGGCCTGCCAGTAAGTCTGGACCTGGCGAAGGCCTTCGATCGAGTGTGGAATGGAGCTCCTTGCGAAATCTTTTCTTATCTTACGGGCTTTTCGATGTAATGTATCGCTAGTTTTCTCACTGGACGCAGTATCAAGGTTGCTGTCGACGACTTTTGCTCCAATTTCATGACGCTGTTTCTTCTGCATATGTTAGTCCTCCAACATATATATATATATATATATATATATATATATATATATATATATATATATATATATATATATATATATATATATATATATATATATATATATATATATATATATTTATATATATATATATATATATATATATATATATATATATATATATATATATATATATATATATATATATATATATATATATATATATATATATATATATTTATATTTATGTATATACATAGGCATCCTTCATCGGCAGAAGACACAAGTCTGCGCGTTGTCCACTGAAAAACCCATTTATCGTATCATCAGTTTTCGAAAACACTTCTCTTAATGCCGCGCCTCAGTATATTAGGCTTCAGCTTTTCGAGCAACTGCCAGTATCATAATCATCTATAAAACAAGGCCAAATTGGCCTCGAAGTTACTGGGGGTCATCAGCACAGCTAGACAGTACTTCACGCCAAAACAACATTTGGCCAAAGGGCAAAATAAAGATATCCATATGAGGCCGCACCTGGGCTCTCAAAGATAGGCCCCAGGTCTGGACTCATAGAGTCCTGTTCTTACTTCTGAGCTCCTCAGTATCCGTTTAAACCTTGGATTGGATCACATACAACGTAGAGCCGTTCAAATCGTTGGGAGTATATCGTCAGTATAATACCATTATGGACAACTAGTTTATGCTTTTTTAACCTTTAGGGTAGGTTAAGACACTCCAAATCTTATGACAGTATATGAAAAAACGTGCTTTGAAATTTAATAGATATAATTTATATCTACTTTTGATTAATCGACGTAATTAAATGGCGGCTTTTATTTTACGTACCAAACATCAAGAAAAACCGTTCTATAAAGCAATTGCTTTAGACATAAAATGATTACAAAATTCATTTAATTCCTTTTAGTAGTAGTCAGAAATTGAAAGACGTTTTATTTATGTTTTTTTGCAAATTTCATGGAATATATATCCTAAAAACTAAAAAGATTTACCTCCAAATGATGATAATCTATAATTTATATTACCAAAATTCAATTTGGGAACAAACTATTCACAAAAATTATGCAGTATTTTGCATATAACTTTGAATATTAAAAAGATAGAAAGGAGAATTTAGACTACTAAAATAATGTACATAAGGAATTTAAGAGCTTTTTCCTTTAATTTTATTTATCCCATACGGACGCAGCGACAAATGTTGTTAAGTATTACATTTTGTTACGTGTTATTTATTTATTACATCACTCTAAATGTTCTAGGGCTTAATCACTGTATGCCCGCCTGGTAAATTATACCCTTATTATCGTTCTGGTCCAACAAAGCTACATGAGGCTCGGCAACTTTCGGATGGTGTCCAAGTATTTACTACTGACCCTTCTCTTTGGCCCTTAAATCAACCAATACCTAAGGTTGACGGTTTGGTAAGTGGAAAAAAATAATAAAACTAAGTTAAAATATTAATTTTAAATGTGATATTTTTTAATATGTTTTAACATCGTTAATACAAAACTCTTTAAAACAGATATAATAACTACATTCGTTTGCTTATAGATTCAGTGTGCAGGTGAGGCAAAATATACCGAAGACTTACCCTCACTTCCTAATGAGGTATTCGCTGCATTTGTTCTTACGACAGTTGGTCTTGGTACGATTGAAAGCATAGATCCAAGCAAAGCTTTGGTAACTACTTATTTTTCATAATTTTATCATAAATCTAATCTACTACTGATTATTTTAATAATTTGCAGGAAGAACATGGCGTCATAGCATTTTATTCATCAGTTGATATTCCAGGATTGAACAGTTTTACAGTTCCTTCCACTAGTGATTTCAATATTATCTCTAGCTACGAAGAACTTCTTTGCAATGGCGAAGTTAAATTTTACAATCAACCGTTAGGTATAATTGTTGCCGACTCTTATGATAAAGCCCAATTTGCTACTAACTTAGTTAAAGTCACATATAGCAATGCAAAACAACCTGTATTCGATATAAAAATTGCAAAATATGACCCTAGTAAGGTAAGCTTGTACAGATCATTCGAACCTACAAGAATTGGAAAAGATATCGTTAAAGTGATAAAAGGTGAAAATACGATATATGGACAGTATCATTTTTGCATGGAAAATATAGCTGCTATAGCTGAACCTTCTGAAGAAGGGTTGAAAATCTATGCCACTACTCAGTGGTCAAATTTAATACAGATGTCTTTATCGAAAGTCTTAAACCTCGATCAAAATAGGTAAAATATGAAAAAAATAAGATGATAATATATTTAATAACATTCAATAATTTTTGTGGAAACATACTGAAAATATAAGTTTTTCTTTAATATTCTATTGAAAAAATAATATCATTTTCAGAATTGAAGTATATGTGCGTCGTTTAGGAGGTGCTTATGGTCTCAAAATATCTCGATCATCTCAAATAGCCGTGGCGTCTGGTTTAGTATCATATAAACTAAATAGACCTTGTCGCTTTTTAGTACCACTCTCGAGCATGACGAGAGCTATTGGCAAAAGACTACCATGTTCCACTAATTTTGAGGTAAGAGAAAGGATTTTATAACTATACCGTAAATTCTAAATTTTGTAGTTTTAATGCCCACTCGTGGAGATAAAATACTTAATATTTTCTGGTAACAAAAGCAGAGCTTCGATGTCAGCTACTCGTGTAGGAAAAATTGAGGAACAAAAGTGTCTTAATGAAAACGAAGTAACTTAATTGATTCCCAAATTCTCTGTGCCATTTGAGAAATTTAGCGTAAAGCTGTATTTATATTTTTTTCTCATATATTTAATTTTTAGTTTTGATTGATTTTGAGGATCTTTAAATATTTTGGATTCTTAATCGTTGATGCTTAAAATTCATATCGTTGTTATATTATTTGAGTGAAAAATTTATTATATTTTATACATTTTCTTTCACAGATTGGAGTAAATAAAGAAGGAGTTATTCAATATTTGAATCAAGATTTTTATAGTGATAATGGATATGTTGTCGATGAACCCTTAATTAGTTTAGGTCTAGATTCTTATTCGAACGCTTATAGAAATGATACTTGGTACCATAAAGCGTATAACGCCATTACAGATACACCATCAAATAGTTGGTGTCGATCTCCTGGTATGTTTATATACTAATAGTTTTGAAAGCAAATTCTTAATTTTTTCGAAAATCTTGTATCCCTTGTTAATAAAAGCTATGTTTTTTTTTATACAAATATAGAATTTTAAATAAAAATTATAACCTTTTACTTTAAGGAACATTAGAGAGTATTTCAATGGCTGAAATGATGATAGAAAGAATAGGTTATGAAGTTAATATAGATCCAC
>DWMZ01005795.1:0-10724 GCA_018249855.1 Eueides tales michaeli | reverse complement strand
AATCTATTTTTTCTGATTATTACATATTTTGCTTTTTCTCGAAACCTACTTGAGTTCGAGGTCTGAAACTCTCAGGATCTTATTATCTTGTTAGTACCTAAAAAACCTCCCAGTATCGTCCCGATATTTTTCAAGGGCAAAATCACCCTGTTTATACCCCTAGGGCCTTTATTATAAGTATACATTAGCTAATAGTTTTAACGCCCCATTGAACTAGAAACACATGTATCTATCTATATTAGTATATATATATCGTGATCGAACTGGCTGGCGGTGATTCAATAATCTTAGTGCGCGTACAAAATTAACCTCCCAGTACGTATTGCGTGATGGTTTAAGCAAAATTTGGGAAATCAGGTTCCCGATCGGAATTGCCTTGATGTGATTTTGATGTAAACGTTTTTGGATGTTGATTTTGGATTTTAAACTATATTGATTTGGTTATTTCTATGACGTGTTTTTGTGTCATTTAAATCATATTATGGCGATTTAAAGTATTTTTTAATCATAAATATATATATGTTGTTATTCATCGAGATGTATCTTTGAATGTACGTACGTAAGTAAAGGCGTTTAGTGTTTTTCTTCTGTAGATAGGCAGAGCGAATTTGGTAACCTAGTGTTGAGACACTACGTTCCCTATTCCACTCTCCGCCGAATTTTGAGGCATTGTGTGTTGAGTGGCGGATTTCGACGCCGCGGTTTGTCTTGTTACCAGAGCGAAGAAATCAACCCATTAGATACTTCATTTTAAAATATTAAATATTTCATTTCATCGAGTGTGGATCGAACCAACAATTGGTCGTTTTCAGTCATATGCTCGTGCCTCCCTGTTTTACGTGTATTTTTATATATATATATATATATATATATATATATATATATATATATATATATATATATATATATATATATATATATATTTAAATACTTGATTTATTATTAGTTTTCATATAATTAATATTCTTTTTTATATAATTTTTTCGCCTCGATGATATATTAGATCGAGATTGGGGTGAGAGGCCGGCTGGACAGGACCGGCCTCAGTCGTGGAACTCTAACAGACGCACTTGGGGCGGCGATACGCAGAACGATGACAATCTGCCGGAGTGGTAAGTGTATTATTTATTTTATTTATTTTTTTTGAGGCTGTAACCGACAGGTTGTGGGTTCGATCACCACTCGAGGAAATGAAATATTTTATATTTACAAATTCGGCGGAAAGTGTAACGGAGTGTCTGAACACTAGGTTTCCAAGTTTCCTTTGCCTATAAAATGTTTCTTTATTAAAGAACAATATTGAAATATATGTAGGTGTACGTACCTTTATCAAAATCCTCTAGAGCGAAAATATCTCCCCAACCGGGGAATAGAACCCCCAACCATTTTAAGACGCTGTCTATGCTATATTTTATGTATGCAAACAAACTTGCAAAGTTTTCGTAGAAACTTTGTCAAATGCTACTTAAATTGGTGTTCGTATTAGAGATTTTACGAATGATATTAAAATTTTGATGCTCGTTTTATTTATTTGGAATTAAAATGTTTTTGTTTTTTTTTAATATTTTCTATACATGTGATAGTGTTCATTGGATATTGATTGTTGTTTATATAAATTAACTAGCGATTCGCCCGCGGCTTTGTCGCTTGAATTACACTATTTTATATACTAATCTCAATTACTGTCTTGTTCTAATAATATCATATCATTTTAAGGCAATATTTATACATTGAAAACTAAAATTTCTAAATGAATATAAGTTTTGTAACAATTTTGTTGAAGTAAATATTTTAAATTGGCGTAATTTTTGTTTATTTTTCGATTTCAATGAGATAAACACTAAACGTTGAAGGACCATACATATATAATTTAGTAAAAAATCCATTGAAATCTGGTTGTTTACTTAATTTAATCTTCAAAGTTAACTTTTGCATATTTCATTTCTTATTATAATACAAACTATTTTTATTTGTCCGCTTAGATTGACAAAGCGCAGCGTTTACTTACGCATTTCAACACGCAATGTCTAATATTGAGCGTTTACTTCTATTTACCGTGATATGCGGGATACAGCGTGAAAGTGCAACTTTTTTTTAAATTTATTCATATAAAATGACATTAAAAAACATGGCAAGAACTATTTAATACACAGCGTGTTCTACAAACTAAACTAGTCAACTAATAACTCGGCCAAAGTAAACTTCATAACGAAATAACTTTCAGAATCGAAACTTTGCGTTCATTAAAATAAAGACTTAGTGCTATTTTAATATTTAAGATTCAAATTTTGTATTTTTCAAGCTTATGTTTCTTTACTTAACTACACGGTGTGTCCATATCGCAGTATCGTAGACTAAAGTAACTTGGGAACATAGTGAATGGACACTCCGTTCCGTGTGGGACACTATTGTTTAAATTTTTTTATAAGTTTTTATTTGATTTAATTGAAATAAATCGTATGTTTTTTATTATCTGTAAAAAATGAATGTTATTTATTGTCTATAAAAAGTATAGATTACAAATTTTCACTAAATTCACCTGATATATACTTATAAAACTCAATAAATATACCATGAGAGAAATTACTTAATCTAAAAGAAAGCTTTATTTTACACACAATGTTTTTAATCTGAGCGTTGCGTGAAGACTATGCGTGATACAGCGTGAAAGTGTAGAAAAAAAGATTTTAATAGTTTAGTACATAAGTACCTGTCGTGGCGCAGCGGCGCAAGCGTGTGACTGTAAACGACAGGTTGTGGATTCGATTCCCTTTGAGAAAATGGAATATTGAATGTTTACAAATTAAACACTTAACACGCGATGCCTCAAATTCGGTGAAAAGTGACAAACGGAAGTGGAACGGAGTGTCTCACTTAACATTGGGTTCCCTCTGTCCACCCTGCCATGTGCGGGAAACAGCGTGAAGCTGATGATGTTAGTACAAAAAGATGCAATTTCTAGGGCCATAGATAATGCAGAAGCGGGCGCGGGCACATTCGATTCATCTGGCGCTTTCCACGGCTACAGCAACGATGATTCCAACTTGCCGAAAACACAGGAAACTCCGTATCGTGAGTACTTTGGTGACTTAACTCTCTGTTAAATAAGTGCTTTGGTGACTTAATCCTCAGATTAATAAGTACTTTGGTAACTTAACTCTCTGTTGAACTGTACTTTAATGACGTAACTGCCTGTTAAATAGGTACTTTAGTGACTTAACTCTCTGTTAAATTATGTGGATAGTGATGGGGTTGTTTTTTAACAATGTTTTTATAGGTTCAGTTTCTTTAGAGACAAGTTGTTTGTATGTTTGTGTTTCTTTTGTCTACAGTACAGTTGATTAGTTTTGGCCGCGTTTTTGTTGATTTCTAAACTTTATATGGGTTATTTGGGTAAAAAATAATGAAAAGTAAAGGAAGACTGTTATATTTGTTACGTTCGGAGCAGTCAAGACTCGTCGGTCGTACTGTACTATAAATTATAGTATGTATAAATAGGGAGTTAGGTTTGTCGTGGCGTAGAGGGGCACGCTTGAGTTTGTAAGCGCGTCAGGTAGGTAAAAAGGGAAAAGGAATGTTTGATGTTTTTAATTTTGTTGCTCTGGTAACAAGGTCAAGCGGAGCGTTGAGTTCCGCCCAAGCAAAGCCTCAGATTTGGCGGAAGGCAGGGACGCAACGGAGTGTCTTAACACTATGTTCCTAACTTACCTTCGGTCACGCTTCTTTGTGCGGGATACTGCGTGAAGCTTAAAAAAAGGGAGATTTTTTAAATTTTGATATGTCAATCGAAAAAGTATTTTGTTTAGTGTTTGCTCATGAATGTTAACTTATTTTTTTTTTACGTAAACATTTTGAATTTACAATTATATTTTGAGGCGGTATTTCTAGAATTAACACGATCTCAAACCCATGGGAGTTTCTCTCGCACGAAAACGGCGGAGGAAGGGTCGGATGAATGGTGGGCCTCGGAAAAAGCTAAGAAACTGTCACCCAAAAGATACGATTCCGGCGAAATTAAGTATAATAAAAAGGTAATTATTATGTAAGAGTTGAAATTTTTTTTTTATATATATTTTAGCTAATATGTTTGTGATAATTTGAATGCGATAAAAAATTCCTCGGTATTTAAAAAATAATTATACTCGCTGTGGCGGCGCAATGTCTGAAGAATTCGACGAAATATGGGGAATGGAATGTCTTAACGGGAAACCAATGGTCTAAACACCAGGTTTCTAGTTTTTCATGGTATATACCATGCCATGAAGTAAGAAAATGTAAATAAACTTAATTTTTTTATATATTTTTTATAAAAAACTTCATCTGTGTTTATTAAGAAATGACTGATTAAAACATTTTCAAGGATACCGTCATACCTTATTTTATAATATAAATGTTATACAATTTTTTTTTAAATTAAACCATCCCATACAGCCTGCCAACACTACCACAAACGATCCAACGGCACCAATTAAAAACGAGGCTCTAGGCTCCCTAGAGGAGTTGTCATCACTCGACGATGATGAAACAACAGTCAACGACACAGACACCGATGACACTAAAAGCCTACAAAAATACTCAAGAAGCATAACATTTGATGCACTATTAAGATCTGAATTGGATTT
Source organism: Eueides tales michaeli (assembly GCA_018249855.1). Classification (NCBI taxonomy): domain Eukaryota; kingdom Metazoa; phylum Arthropoda; class Insecta; order Lepidoptera; family Nymphalidae; genus Eueides; species Eueides tales. The sequence continues at coordinate 6,102 of DWMZ01005795.1, read as the reverse complement.
GAACGACGAAAGGAGCAACTTCCAAACGGTTATGATAGCCCCGAACAACAGTTTGAGGCAGAAACATCAGAATATGGTGCCGAATGAACAAGTCCAAGGCCATAGTGGTGCTGGTCTGTTGAATCTGTTACACGGCATACCGATGAGTGCACAGAATGTGGAGCCGTGAGTGTTGTTTGTGGCTCTTTTGTTTTTTTTTGTTCGGGTTTACGTAGTAAGCGGGCGAAGTCGCGTTGGTAATTGTTGTTTAATTTTAACCTATGTGTTTCACGTGTGAAATCCAATTTTATGAGTATATTATTGGCAAATACGCGGCTTCGCCCGTTTTAACTCATTGTTATATTGTAATTATATAAAATGTTGATATAAATTGTAGTCTGTTACGTATGAACTATTTTACTGGAAAGTTTCTTACAACTTTTTTTAGTAGTTTTTGCGTGGAAAAAAATACCATCCATCTTCACAAACCATCATTCATAATATTTAATTTAATAATATTGGTTCTAATATAAAAGTGAAATTTGATAAATATTTGAAGTACACACTAAATAGGGGGTGTCACAAACTTAAAATGTGACAAAAAAGGGGGAGAGGTCAAAAATCATATTGGATAGCGAATATATCACACTATTTCTAGTGCACTACGTAATATAGGGCACTAGATGTGGAATAGTGCAAATTAAGAGGATTTACTGTTAGTTAATTAATCTATTTATATAGAAACATCGTTTAATTACATACCTAACCTAGTGCACTAGAAATAGTATGATATTATTTATTGTTTTTTTAAATTTTTGTATTTTTTTTTAAATTTAGCGTTAACAAAGTTTTCCATATTTTAGCGATTCCACACAAACAACAGAAGATAAAATCGTTGAAGATCTAATAGACATGACTTTAGAAGACAATACCATTGCCAACATGTCACACCAAGTCAACTCTGGCACTCAAATGGCAAATTCCAATATGCCAATGAACATATCGAGTCCTGCCATGCCATTGATTATGAACTCGGTACAACAGCTGCCAACCTCGATGCCAATACAAAATGTTGGCATACCTAATCAAGCCCTGAATTCCTCGCTAGGTCTGCCAATAGGCCAAGGTGCTGGCATTAATAATGGCATGGTGTTGCCAATGCAAGGCAATATGCCAGTTATGCAGAACTCCGGTATGAATACGATTGGCACGATGCCAGCCCAAGGTGTGATTGGCGGTTTTCCGCCAAGCAATGGTGTGCCAGTGATGCCAACGCCCAATATGGTCAATAATTCATTGTTTATGGGCCAGAGTAATGCTACGGTAAGTTCTTTTTATGTTATTGTGGGGCCTGTCCTAACGTGGACAGGTCGTGGGTTCGATCCCCAGTCGTTTAAATTAAATATTTAATATTTTCTTTTATTACCTTGTCAGTTACATTAAATTTAGCCGACTACCACCCCATATTTTCACACCAGCACCATCTACCATATGCACCACTATTGTCGTACCATCATCGTAAGACGAAATTCAGAACAAGATGAAAATATTGTTGATAATAGCACAATTTTCAGTTTTTTGGTCCATTAAATACAAAAATACGTCTGTTAGTAAACGTTGTTAGTAAATGTTGTGGTTTCGGTCGATTCTAGAAAATACTATATTTTGTCTCGTAATGCGGCAAAGTGCGGCGTTAAGTTTCTCTATTCAATACGCGATGCCTCAAATTTCTACGAAAACTGGGGAAGTAATGTCTTAAATAGGAACGTAAGTTTTAATATATAGCGGGATAATGCGTGAAGCTAAAAAAAAATATTAGCCAATAATAAATTTTGAAGTGATAACTTTTTGATACTATTTTAAATAAAATAATTTCAATCGCGTAGTTTTAAACGTTCTTGGAAACCCGACGTTTCGAACTTCGCGTACAGCATACGCGAGGCAATTGAACAATCGTTGGCGGTAGTTTAATATAGTAATTAAATCATTTGTCAGACGAATACCACCTCAGTCCACTCGTGACCACGGACTACTGTAAAGTGACCGAAATGTCGGGTTACCAAAAATGTTTACAAATCAAATACATATATGCGTTTAAAATTCAAAATTCTTTTATTTAAAACGTGTAACAATCGCGAAAATCAAAGATACTATTTTCGATACTAGCTTCGCTTCACGCTGTATCCCGCACGAGGCATGGTAGGCGGAGAGAACCCGGGAACCTAGTGTTGAGACACTCCGTTCCACTTCCTTTGTCCACTTTCCGCCGAATTTTCGATATTAATTTCATATATTTATTTATCCTAGCTACCCTCATCGAACAACATGGTCCAAAACAACTTGTTCCCGATGATGCAAAATTCTCAACCTTTTGGTTCCATATATGGGAACATCATGCCTCAGACGCAGACTCAGAACCCCAATTTGGTCGATCAGTGGTACTATGAAGATCCCAAGGTAAGTTTTAGTCTTTTTTCCAGTTTTTTTTGTGTTTTTTGTGTAGGTAAATGGAATCGTCTGGTTTTTATTTAGTTTCTAAGGACGGGTTATGTTTTTTTTCTGTCGTTTTTTGTATGTATGTATGTATTTCACCTGTTTATCTTCGGAACTGCTGAATGTATACATATAATTGAGGTTTCTAGTTATTTAGCTGAAATTTCAATTTTCAATGTATGTATATATTGTCTAAAAAGTGACAATATATATTAGTAGATCAAGAAAGTAGTTGGAATGCGTAAATAAAATAGAATAATTCAAACGGGCGAAACCGCGTGCGGGTGACTAGTATACAATATACTTATGTATTATAAATAACACAATATTAAACGAAAATTTAAAAAATACGTCCGCCTTTATGTTTGTTTCACGTTGTTATTTGATATAATTATTGCGTCATCTTAAAATAATCCTACTTACATGCGGTTTTTTTGTTTGGACAAATATCGATGTACTCTTTATAACGTATCGGATGTTTTCGACGTAGAAATATTTGTCTTATGTCCTCTATAGATAAAGTGCGGTGGTTAGCGCTACCTAATGTAGCTTGATCTTGAAGAATACAGTCGTCATCATTACTGTTTATATAATATTGAATTTTTATTGGTATCGTTTGAATGATTGTAATAATCTTTGTTGGAAAAGGTGGATAAAGTATGTTGGTAGGTAATACAGTAACTTGTGGTTGGTTTAGGTACGATTCTCTTCTCTTCAAGTGATGTTAAATAATTATATATTTTATTTGAGGCCTGTCGTGGCGCAGCGACACAAGCGTGTGACTGTTCAACAGACAGGTTTTGGGTTCGATCCCCAGTCGAGAAAATGACATATTTAATGTTTTTTAAATTTAAATATTTAATGTTTCATTTCTTCGTTCTGGTAATAAGGCAAAGCGCGGCGTTGAGTTCCGCCGAATTTGAACCACTCAACACGCAATGCCTCAAATTCGGCGGAAAGTGGGAACGGATATGGGACTGAGTGTCTTAACACTTATCAAAAGACGTTACATGTTAAGTGGTGAAGAAATGAAAATATTAAATAGTTCATTTTTCTGAGCGGGCATGAAACTGACAACCAAGTCACACGATTGCGCCACCCCTGCGCCACGTTAGACCTGAGCTATTATTATTTGGTATTAATTGTATGTGGTGCGTGAAGCAATTTTTTTTTATATACATCGACATTTTCTGTCAATAACATAAAAAAGTTATAACCAGCGTACAAGAATAAGAGAAGCTAGATTAGAACGTATGGCGATTGGGCGGTTTCCTAGAGGCGTGTGGTCAAATCCCGTTACGCTCAATTTTATATGTTTTCTAAAAAAAAAACAATTTTTCTTTTCTAAGTAAATATATCAAACTTGTTAAATAGTGAATACGCGTTTGTTATTCAATAAATAGGCAATGGTAATTGTAGAATTAGTATTGAGATATTCGTTTTCCCCTATAATCCAATTTTTGACACGTCGCACGTTGAGTGGCGGATATCTGCTTTTTATAACTTTCTTTAGATTCACGCTATATCCCGCATGCCAGAGGCAGAAAGAACCTGGCATCCTAGTGTTAAGACACTCCTTTTTCTATTAAAACACTTCCGCTCACCATTTTCCGCTTAATTCTGGACGCATTGCATGTTGAGTGGCGAAGCTCATTCCCCAATTGGGAATCGAACCTATAATGACCGCTTCAATAACTAATTTAGTATTATTATTACTTAAAATTGTAAATGCAGAGATAATTTAATTATATATCATCTGGTTTCTCCACTTTATGCTTATTAGAGACGTCGCGTGCTCTGTAGCGGAATCCCATATTGCGCTTTAAACATAACAGGGAAGTACTTGTTCTGCCTCACGTAATAAGGTGGTTTTGAATTTGAACCTGCTACTATATTTTTTATTTAAATATTGGACTGGTTCAGCTATTAGCTTATCGTTCTGTTCCTTTGGTTAAAAAAGGGAGGGACACTTTTTCATTTTTAAGGACTTTTTAAAAATTGTAAATAAAACTCTAAGTTAGCGATAAAATACATTTTTACATTAAGCATTCCCTGTGGCCTATCGTGGCCGCAGAGGCACAAGCTACGACAGGTTGTGGGTTCCATCTCCGCTCGAGGAAATGAAATATTTAATATTTTTCGTACTGTAAACAATGCAAAAAAACGACGTTGAGTTCCGCCACTTAAGTCAAATTAGGCGGAAAGTGGGGAACGAGATGGAGTGTTTTCGCACTACGTCTCAAGCTCCCTCTGCCTACACCCCCCTACGAGGATTTCGAAGCCAAGACCATCGTCTAGTCATCTCAATACTTTCCACTAAACCACATTATCTCTTGTTTCATAACACATGTAAATAATGTATAACAATATTACAAATTACCGTAATCACTCGTAATGGAATTTACAGTATCGATTTTCCAGTTATCGATATTACTTAGTGCTCGACGCACCTTTGCTATCCACCTTGAATATTGTAGTAACGGCGACCACACCATTATGTTTTTAATTTTTTTTTTATAGATTCTATAGCTTAGCTTCACGCTGTATCCCGCACATGGTAGGGTAGGCAGAGGGAACTTGGGAACCTAGTGTTAAGACACCTGAGTTCTCCACTTTCCGCCGAATTTGAGGTGTTGAGTGGCGAAACTCAACGCCGCGCTTTGTCTTATTACCAAAGCCTTTTTTAGTTTATCAAAGTTAATTATAAAACACCTTGGGGCTTGTTATACATACTTAATAGTTTTATATTCCCCGCTTCGGTAAAAAGGCAAAACGCGGCGTTGAGTTTCGTCACTCAACACGCAATGCCTCAAATTTGGCGGAAAGTGGAGAATGGAAGTAGAACCAAGTGACACTAGGTTCCCGGGTTCCCTCCGCCTATCCTGCCTCGTGCGGGATACAGCGTGAAGCTGAAAAAAAAAACTAAAAATTATCTTGGAGTGAAGGCCGGGATACAGATAATTAGGTTCCCAAGTTCACTCTGCCTACCCCGTTATGTGCGGGGTACATTTCTCAATGCTATTTATATTAAAAAGTTTTTATTTTAATATTTTCATTATCGTGTAAATGCTAAGCAGAAAGCTTTTATTATATAAACTTAAGAGACAATAATAAAAAAAAAACAATTTATAAAAAATTAAATTCATACGCGACTTTTTCTGTTTTTTTTTGAATTTATCTGTTATTGAGGATCGTACTTCGTAATGGAGAAAAACAAAAGAAACCTCTCTTTATTCTACATCGGAAAAATATAACATAATTAAATGAACTTAGCTTCACGCTGTGTCCCTAGCGGGGCAGGCAGAGAGAACGGAGCGTCAAACGGTACGGTCTCGGCATACAATATCTAGATGGAAAAGACCGCCTATTGTGACGTTCTAAATATTATAATATAAAATTAAGAAGAGAGCGATCCCTTTCAGGCAACGCTTGAGCAATGGAGATAATATAAAAGAGAATAGGTGTGTAGAGTTTATATATATTATAGCTATACATACACAATTACATATATACATACACATAGATACACATATGCACACGCACACATACACACGCGCGCACACACACGCACACGCACGCACGCACACGCACGCACACGCACGCACGCACGCACGCACGCACGCACACACG
>DWMZ01005794.1:0-10724 GCA_018249855.1 Eueides tales michaeli | reverse complement strand
AATTACTGTAGGATTATTTATCTTAAATAGTTCTAAATAAAAGTCCGCGACAGTATATCTATCTCTTATGTGTAAGTTACTGTGACCAAAATAGTGAACGCGGACGAAGTCGCGGGTAACAGCTAGTAATTAATAATACAAGTGATCGAGAAGGTCTGTCGCCACAGTAACGGCTATACATTCCTTAATTTTTTCTAGCCGTACGCTATATCTCTAGCGGAGTAGCCAAAGGAAACATAACGTAACTCTTTCGCCGTCCACTGTCATCAACCTCTTCATAAATGCGCTTCGAGGAGTCCTCACGCTTTTAACATGATCTTCCTACAGTATCGTAGATAGTGTGCTTTCGAAGATCATGCGGGGTCACCCTCTACCTTTCTTCCCCCTCGCTAAGAATCCTATTATAAATGAAATCTGCCTAAGCCATTACATACAATACAAAAAAAGCTAACTATGTATATAGAAAAAAAAAGATGTTTAATATATGTTTTATATTTGAACACAGCAGAAAAATTTGAAATTGTCGTGGTCTAGTGGTATATCGGGTATCTGAAATCGCAAGGGTTGTAGGTTCGAAAACCAGCAAAAAAAGAGGAAATTGAATGTATTTCTTCGCCTACACTGCTATATAAACGATACAGCGTGAACCTATATAAAAAAATCTTCTTCATCTTTCTAGTAGTTCCCATAAATAATTACCCAAGAAAAAGATATAAAAAAAAAACAAACAACAGTGTGTGTAAAGAAAAATTATTTATTCACATGACTGAAGGTAACACTTATGGATAGGTAACAAAAACATAAATAATATTTCATTTATTTTGCATTTGTATTGCTTTAAATTAAAGAGCTTTCACTTTAAGTTGCTTCATTTTGGGCGCTTTGCGTTTTTGCTGGCGCTTTTGTTCTTTAAGTTCCCAACGGCGCTGCTTGTCGGGATCGTCCTCCTGTAGTTATTAAATTATAAATAACGAATTATTTTTATATTTATTAATATTTATTTATATTGTATACCGAGTTAGTAAAAATATTGCTTTTATTTAGGTTATCCTCCTATGAGCCGTAAAACAGGCCTTTTAGTTACTCTGAGGAGAACGCGTAGACGGTTTTTACACGTGTATTTTCACATAATACTTTATGGAAGTACATAGAAAACATGTACTTAAGTAAAATATAAATTTCTTTTCCCAATTTTTTTCTTAAATAATAACATTAATATTAAAAACAAATGTGAAATGTAATCAGTAATAAATAGAAAAAAAAAGTCCCAAATACTATGCTCCCTTCCTCTAACCAGAATAACACATTAAATTGGACAAAATATGAATCATAATTATAAAAAAACATGATATATATTGACCGCTAAAATCTTCTCCTTCTCCATCTTGCGTTTCTCCTCGCGCCTCTGGGCGGCCTGCTCCTGCCGCGCGGCGTGCGCGCCCCGCATCCACGCCTCCGCTGCCTTCACACGACGCTTCTCACATTTAGCTAATGCCTGTAAATTATATATTTATTTATTTATAATAATAAACAATATTTATTTATTTTTGATGCCTGTCGTGGCGCAGCGGCACAATAGTGTGACTGTAACCGACAGATTGAGGGTTCGATCCCCACTGGAGGAAATGAAATATTTAATATTTTCAATTTAAATATTTAATGTTTCATTTCTTCGCTCTGGTAATAAGGCAAAAGCGCGGCGTTGAGTTCCGCTACTCAACACGCAATGCCTCAAAATTCGGCGGAAAGTGGGGAACGTAAGTGGAACGAAGTGTCTTAAGACTAGGTTCCCAAGTTCCCTCTGCCTACCCTGCCTTGTGCAGGATACAGCGTGAAGCTGAGTATTTATTTATACTTCATTTTAGACAATTTAAACTAAAATATGCAAAAAATGGCGAGTATAGCGATAAAAACAATTTTCTACTAGCAAACTCCGTCATGCGGGAAACAATGTAGTTATTATTATTTGGTAACAAGGCTAAACGCGGCGTTGAGTTTCGCCACTCAACACGCAATACCTCAGATTCGTCGGAAAGTGGGGAACGGAAGTGGAACAGAGTGTCTTAACACTAGGTTCTGAAGTTCCCTCTGCCTATCCTATGTGCAAGATACAGCATGAAGCTGAAAAAAACATTAATATGATTATCAGCTTCACGCTGTATCCCGCGCGTGGCAAGGTAGACAGAGGTAACTTGGGAACATAGGGTCAAGACACTCCGTCCTATTTCCCACTTTTCGCCGCGATTTGCCTTCTTATCTGGTAAGAAGGCAAATCGCGGCGAAAAAAATAAATATACATATAATATATATGTTGAATTTAAAAATATTAAATATAAATATATACGTAGATATATACATATTTATTATGTAACTAATTTTATATGAATATATTCTTGTTGTTATTATAAAATGTATTTATGTGTGTATGTATTATAATGAAATCCTACGTATTTATATTTATATATGTAGGTATTTATATATATTCCACAATAATGTACTTCTCATAATGTAACAACTGCTGGATGACTTAAATAAATAAAAAAAACGTCTAGAAGATGTCATGCATTTCACTAACAAATTTGATTATTTTTTTAACATTTTTCACATATTTTTTAAGAGAGAGAACATAGACACTCATGTTTTGGGTGAAGCTCGAAAAATATGACAAACATCTGTGAAGCATAAAAAAATATTACCAAAAGAACTTAAAGAGAAAACATTTTGCACAATCTACACATTTGCGAGATAGCATATTTTTCTTTGCTTTACACAAAACTTTGACACTAAACAAACAAAACACACTAAAAAATATATCTCTTACTCACCTCCTTACTCAATCTCAGTCTCTTTATCTTATCCAATATATAAAACACTAGTTGCAGTAGAGGTCTGACTTCTTCCCCCTCAGGAGATATTGCTAGACTGACCAACAATACTTTTTCGGTTACAGGCGGTTTTGTTGCTACGGTTTCCCTGTAAATAGGAATAAAAATATTAAAATTTATATACGTAATATTGGAGAGAAATAAAATACTGGTAAAAAATGAGAAAGTTAAGAAATAAATCTTGCTCGTGTATGTAACATCACATCTACATATGTGATCACATTTTCAAATATGCGATCACACATCAAATCATGTGATCACACATAACACACGTGATCACACATCCACAAATGTGATCATATCCACGCATGAGATCATATATCCACATATAACACATAATCTCATGTCCATACATGTGATTACAGATCCACTTTCAGCATAAATATGCTTATGCTATTAGTCTTTCGCAAAATTCGTAAAATGGAGCTTTGTGTTTTGCCTGTATGTGCATATATCTTAGAAGTTGATATAATAAAAGGCAATTGAATATGGATATTTGTATTTTATATTATGTTTTACAATAATTCATTATAGCCGCGGTATAGCAGTGCTAAGTTTGGATGGCGACTGGCGATAGAAATATATAATAATTTATTAATTCACTACGAAACATATCGAATATCGATTTGTTTCTAGATGCCAAATATGGATAGAGATTTTTGCTTACATTAATAAGAGTCATAATACAATAAGTAGGCACAACAATTCCCTGCCTTTAAAAAAAAAAAAACAAATTGCCATACCTATATATGTATATATGTTATGTATAATACAATACAAACTGTGTAATAAAACCAAATATTTAGAAAGAAGAAGCTGTTTGAGTCAATGGTGACAGATGTTGGAGGTGACAAATCAATATATTTCTCACAACCTCATAGAAATAAAGAACATTTGGATTTTTCCTAATGTCTTGGAAATAAAAAACAATTATTATAAGAATAAAATTCTATTACTTAAGACCCACTAACAAAGCATATTTTTCAGACAGATACATGAGCACAACAAACATGTAAAGACGTGAAAAACATAAAAATAACATCTTTGGTGGCTTCCGCGCACTTTACCAGAATCAATATGAAAAAATATGAAAAGCACATCTAACAGACAAGTGTATAATTTCCATATATAATCTATGTAAGGCGGATTACACATAAGCGTCTAAAAAACCGCCAACGTTCGTTTTCTACCATTCTGATAGTTCTCAAATACATATATTAACTTGAACTATCCGACTGCAAGCACGTTAGGTATTACGGGTTAGGTTGCTACTCGAGGAAATAAAATATTTGAAATTTTCATTTTCATTTTCGTTCTGGTTACAAGTCAAAAAGCCCGGTATGGAATACTCAAGAACACGCAACGCCTTAAATTCTTAATTTTTTTTTTAGATTCACGCTGTATCCCGCACAAGGCAGGGTAGGCAGAGGGAACCCGGGAACCTAGTGTCAAGACACTCCGTTCCACTTCCGTTCCCCACTTTCCGCCGATTTTGAGGCATTGCGTGTTGAGTTTCGGTACTCAACGCCGCGCTTTGCCTTTTTACCAAAACGAAGAAATGAAAACATTAAATATTTAAATTGAAAATATTAAATATTTCATTTCCTCGACTGGGGATCGAACCCAGAACCTGTCGGTTACAGGCAACGCTCGTGCCGCTGCGCCACGACAGGCCTCGAAATTCTCAAATAGTTCTCAAATAATAATAAACAAAAGTTCTCAACACTAGGTTCCCAGGTTCCCTTTGTCTACCACACCACGTGTGAGACACAGCGTGAAACTGAAAAAAAAAAGAAAACAAAACAAGTGTGCATTTCACACACGCACGTTTTAATAATGATCATAGTGATACAAATACAAAAAAACTGTATACCACTTCCTCATCTCATCTCTTCCTACGTTAAATCTAATTTTATATGCCTATGTTGTTTCACTATCCAAACGAAACTTCCAAATCACGATAAAGCCAAAAATATTACATTTGTAACGCCAAGCCACAGATGCCAGTCGAGCTATTCCCAGCCCACAAATTAGCCAATATCGACATTAACCATACACATTCTTGACCCGATAAACGTGTACCGCTGTGTACCGCTATCAAAATATATTAGATTGTGCTGATTCAACACAATATTAAAATCCCACCAGTAAAAACAAACAAAGCCAGCAAACACATAGCACTCACTCCACTTGCTTGACGCCCGCGTATCTGTCGGAGAGGTGCACGTACTGCACGTGCGCGTGGTAGCGCTGCAGCGCCGCGCACACGCGCGCGTCCAGCACGCCGGCCGTCGCCTCCGCGCACTCCGACAGCACGCCCAGCGCCGCCGGCAGCCCGTGCTTGTCGCCGGCGCGCCGCTCCGGGCAGAACACGCTCTGCGGGGAAATTACTTTTATATGTCGTTTTGTTGGTTGATGTGACTTTTGTATGTTGTTTTGTTGCCTCGTGGGACTTTTATATGTTGTTTTCTTGCCTCGCGGGACTTTCATATGTTGTTTTCTTGCCTCGCGGGACTTTTATATGTTGTTTTCTTGCCTCGCGGGACTTTTATATGTTGTTTTGTTGCCTCGCGGGACTTTTAAGTTATTTTGTTGACTAACGTGCCTTTTATATGTTGTTTTGTTGGTTAACGCGACTATTATATGTTGATTTGTTGCCTCGCGTACCACTCAGCACGCAATGCCTCAGTTACGGCGGAAAGTGGGGAACAGAGCAAAGTGTCTTAACACTAACTGATGTTTATATTTCTTCGCTCTGGTGACACGGCAAAAATCAGCGTTAACCGCCACTCAACACGCAACGCCTCAAAATCGGCGGAAAGTGGGGAACGGAAGTGAAACAGTGTCTTAACACTACGTTCCCTCTGCCTACCCTGCCACGCGCGGGATACAGCGTGAAACTGAAAAAAGAATTGTATTTGAGTAATAATACAAAAATAGTTTTTTTTATGGAAAAGACACGGCAAACTCACGTACCGGCCACCTGATGGTAAGTGATCATCGCCGCCGCCCACAGCCCCGTGTAGTACCAGAGAGGCTACAGGAGGCTAAGGTGTATGGGCACCGGGGCTCGGCATTACCCAATGCGAAACGCAGTGATCAAAGCCACTACATAACGCCGGTCTTAAATGCCGGTGGTGGTAATAATCCGGTCAAGCTTTCCCATGCATGTTGCCATTGCTGACAACGTGACTCCCCCACACGTGCTTTAGTCGCCTCTTACGACACCATCAGTACCAGGGTGATCCAATTCTAAGCTGGAATCACACGCTTACCAAATCCTGCATCTCCTTGGCCAAGCGCGTAGCAATCTTCTTCTGCGCCACGCACAGCACGAACGGATCGCAGTCATCTTTGCCGAGCTCCACCCGTATGAGCAACGTGTCCGGAGTCGGTCTGACCACGCCCAGCAACACGTGCACCAGGTCTTGACGCTGGGAAGAAAAAAGTATAATTAAAAAAAAAAATAATATCTTTTTGGATTTTTTAAAATTAAATCGATAAAAAAAATAAAAATGTTATATCAATATAAAAATTTGGTTCAATAAATAAATGTTTTATTCAATTGACTGAAACATTACTTTTCAATATACGAATATATATCTTTCTATTAAAATAATAATATTAACAAAACACGAAATTCAATAACATCTAAACCTTTTTTGCACTACTAAGTTTCTCATATAAATGAAAGTCTATGCCTAGGTTACCAATAAGAGATCACTAATAGTGACTTTGATCTATTTTTGATTGTATTTTTTGTATTTTATTTGCAATTTTAATTTTGTGTATGCAATAAAGAATTATCTATCTACTAAATTTAAAAACGTATAAAAATTTGGACGAAGCAGGATTTGAACCTGAGCCTCTTGAAAATCGTTCAAGCGCTCTGACCACTGAGCCATCCGTCCTCACCAAGCTCCGTAGCTCCGGCGCAGGTTCAAATCCTGCTTCGTCCAAATTTTTATACGTTTTTAAATTTAGTATTTTTCTGTCTATTTATCTAAGAACTTCAATAAACAAGGATGAACGTACCTTAATAAGTTTCAAAGTGAGCAGCATGCCCTCGCAGCACTGCCGGCCGCTGCACCACATGGTGAAGCAGTGCTCGGCCTCGCGCCGCCAGCCGCGCTCGTCCGCCGCTACTACGTCCAGGCCCGTTTCACCTGGCGATTTATAAAATGTACGCGACAACATATCTTCAATGAGCCGTACATTGAAAGGCAGAGGGAACTTGGACACATAGTGTTAAGACACTACGTTCCACTTCTGTTCCCGACTTTCCACCGAATTAGAGGCATTGCGTGTTGAGTGGCGAAACTCAACGCGCTTTACCAGAGCAAAGATATGTAAATATTAAATATTTAAATTGAACATATTTCATTACAGGCAGGTTTAAACATCGCACTTTGCTTTATTAATATTAGGATAAAGGATTAAATATATAGTTATATAGTTTGAGAATCGAATCCACACCAACCTTGCACGTTTACAGTAGCACGCTTGCACCACGGCATATTTCATTGTTTTTTTTTTTTTTTGGAATACTAAAATTTACTATCTCAAATTTATACTTAAGGTAACTTAATAATATCCATACAAAGTTTATTCTAGTCGAAATAAAAAAAAAAGCAATAAATGACTAAAATAAAAACTAAAAACCAAAATTTGACTTACCAACCAAAGTAAAATTCTCATCCAACAATGGTTTATGTAACTTCAAGAAATTAACAGCTATGGACGTGTTCTTTGCGCGGCCGATCGCATACGCCAGTGCGTATGCAGCGAGCAAACAACAGAGGATGCCCTCTAACCAATACGCATCCCAGCGTGGACGCACCATTATAGGAACCTGAGGGTAAATTATAACATATATCATAGAACTTATAAGAGACAGTGAAAACCGTAACTTATTTTGTGCAGATTTTCATTTAAAAAATCTACCTAAGTGTTCAAACACTCCATATCGTTCCCCGCTATGCACCGAATTTAAGACATTGAGTGGTGCAACTCAACGTCACGCTTTGTTTTGTTACCAGAGCATCTTAGCTCAATTAAAATATTAAATATTTTATTTTCCCAACTTTAGGATGATTGACAAGTAGTGGCCAACCTAAAGTTAGCTGTTGATGGGATGTCTAGATTTGATGTTAATTTTTTTTATTATTTTCTTCCTAAGTGACCAGTTTATCATAGAGTGGCCAAAACATATCAGCAGTACTTTTCTCAATTTCATGTTGAGATGGGTATTAAATAGTGGCCCAAAACAATTTATCTAATATAAACAGGGAAATTAAAAATTAACAATTATTCTTCAATCAAATCTACAAACAAACACATTTTATGCATTCCTTACATTACAATTTTATACTTTGTTTGAAATTAAGGAAAATTTACTTCAAAACTCATTTAAAAAAATATATTAAAGCCTCCTAAATTAAAATAAATCCTGAATTAAATTAAATCATTAATTATTATTTTTGATTATGCACTGACAAATTGTAAGATAATCGGATTTTTTTAATAAAAAAATATGAAATTTATATTTTGAAGATACCTTTGAAATTGTAATCTTTGGTTGCTCAACAGTCCGTGGAGTGGTTTCTTGGAAGCCCTCAAACTCTTCAGGGTCTTGGAAATGCTCGAATTCATTATCCTCCTCCTCATATAAAAATATTTTTTTTATTTTAAAATAGTAGTCATAAGGATTAGGATCCTTAGGAGGAGACAGTGTCTAACGCTAGGGTGTTAGACACTGTCTCTCATTTTTAAGACACCATGTGTTGAGTTGCGAAACTCAATGCCGTACTTGGTCTTGTTACAAGAGCAAGAAAACTTAAATATCAAATTGTTAATTATCCTGAGTGGGAATTGAGCCCACAATATATGATTTTTAAAATGTTTTTTTATATCAATCACAAAATAAATAGGAAGATATTATTAGCTAAGTAAATGAATAACAAATAATAGTTTAAATCATAAATCTACAATAAACATTATGTATTAAGGAAAAGAATATACTAATATGTAACTAAGTAAATAAATAACAATTATTATGTATTATACTAAATAATAGTTACCTCAGTAATAATATCATCTTCTATTTCAACAGTAACATCGAATTGATCTTTGTTGGCAGCATTTAGTTTTGGCTTCAGTAGTGGGGCATCTTCTTCACTAAATGCTGTAAAATAATATTATAATTGTAATATTTATTATTTTTGCAAAGATATTTTAGGAAATTATTGAAATGTATATAAAAATAAAAATTAATAAAATGACTTCACGAGGCCTGTTGTGGCGCAGCGCCACATGTGTGTTACTGTAACCGACAGGTTATGGGTTTAATCCTCACTCGAGGAAATGAAATATTTAATATTTTTATCACCTATCAATAAATAGTGATTCAGCATTGTCAAATGCAAAAAGTCACGAGAGTTCCAAAACTACTATGGTGTACCTGCTATATAATTATATATGTAACTTGTAAATGTTTTGTTTCTTAATACTTTATATTTTAATAATTAAATACCTAAAATAATAATACTAATTTTAACATACTTTATGTAACATAGTAAATGAAGTTTCATTCAATTGCCACTTGAATAATTCACAATATGTTGGTAGATTACAATGTCGCAATACAGTGACAAACATATATCTTTTGTACTTTAAAAACAACCAAAGTCAGCAGACATGATTGTTGGATCAATGTTAGATTTTATACTTTGTACACATAATCACCAGATTTATAAAACTTACTAAATTTAAAAAATACTAAATTTAAAAACGTATAAAAATTTGGACGAAGCAGGATTTGAACCTGCGCCTCTTGAAAACCATTCAAGCGCGCTGACCACTAAGCCATCCGTCCTCACCAAGCTCCGTCGAAATTTTTATACGCTTGTTACAACTTATTTATGTTGCTAGCATATCTGTAGGGAGATTTTTACAAATCTCCGCTACCCAAAGATAATTAGAATTATCGTTTGGCAAGAGAGATTGCTGTTCATTAAATATTTTAACTATTTTTAAATTTAGTATTTTTCTTTCCTAAGTGTGGAAAATAGTAAAAAAATATATAAAACTTAGTTTAATAGCTAATCATTTATAGTACCTCCATCTGATGTATCTTCATCTGCTTCAAATTGCTCAAATTCCGCAAAATCATCATCTTCTAATGTAGTGTCCTCAAAAGCCTGAGTCACATAGACACTACATAGCAAAAATGCTATGGAAAATAATATTATACGCATGTTCACTCTGAAAAGAATTAAGAATATGAATGTTAATAGATAGATACAGGAGTATAAAGTAAGTTAAAAGATTTTTACTATTAGTTTAAGGAGGAGAATGTTTGTTTTGTTATAAAACATGTAAATGTTAAAAGGCTAAGCATCTTACAAATATTTTAATTTACCTCCAGGGTTATTTACAATAAGTAAGTTTCATCAGATAAGACTTTGATATGATTTTTAGGAAGAATAATATTAAAAACTAATAATGAAAAGGTATGAAGTTAGACTTAAATTCTCATTAACTAGATAGATTCCATATAATTATGACTGGTATTTCTATGTATCTCAGTAACTGAAGTCATTTGATTAACGTTTTGGTTGGATGTTTAGGCCAAGGTTGCCACAAGATTTATAAGAAAATAAATCTTGCCATTCATAAGGTTACAGTTAAAAGTATCAGGTTACTAAGGGCTTACAATTCATTCAATATAATGCATTTATTGCTGACCTATTTTGAGAAGTCGCATAAGTGATACAGTGTAAACATATTTACAATTTTCTAGTATAATTCGAAATAATTTACGTACAATGACTGATATTT
>DWMZ01005793.1:0-10724 GCA_018249855.1 Eueides tales michaeli | reverse complement strand
GCAAGAAACGAGAGAAAGTATTATTGGCTACGTAATCGAGTACTCCCGGACCGGATAGCCTGTTAACGCCTTAAACGGTATAGGAAGTCTGTTTCCTTCTATAAACTTGGTAGATATCATTAGTTGATGTAAGAATGAATAAGAACTGTTTTTAATTGGTTTATTTCGAAATAGTCTTACTTGTGAAGAGGAAAAGCATTTCTGTTATGGTGATAATTTTTTGGAACATTTTGAAATTTGCAATTTATGTATATAGATGCCCGTCGTAGCGCATGCACCACCCAACCGTGTGACTGTAAACACGACAAGTAGTAGATTCGATTCTCACTCAAGGAAATAAAAAAAAAATCTTTGCTCTGGTAACAAGGCAAACAGCACCGTTGAGTTTCACTACTCAACACGCAATGCCTCAAATTTAGCGAGCGTAGTGGGGAAACAACAAAGTGTCTTAGAACTAGGTTTCCAAGTTCCTTCTTGCTTTCCAGCCACGTGTGGGATATAGCGTGAAAGAAAAGAAAAAAATTGTATCGAAACCAAATAAGATACATCAATTTTTCATACATCCTGTATGTTTTGTATATTTAATGCAAATATAAAAGAACTGCATAAACAAGTATGTAATATTCTTTAACCTTTAAGTTGTTTACTATCGAACTAACTATATAACAACAAATGCTACGGAGTGATTATATAAATAACAACATAATATTTTATTTTTTATCACTGACCATAAAGAAAGTTTACAGTATTATCAATTTCTCTTATTATGTATTGAATAAGAGCACAAACACTTGTACAATTGAAATTCAAATTATTCTTTATTTCAATGGCAACAAGCACTTTTCAATAGTCAAATATATAAAGGTAGCATCGGAGGGAATTATTTTTAAAGACCCTGCACAAAATTAAACAGTTGCTACTGTAAACGCAACGGGTGTGTGTTTGATTCCCACTCAGGTAATTAAATATTTAATATTTTCCTATTTTGTCATTGTGGTAAAGAGGAAAAGCTGAATGTTGAGTCTCTATGCTTGCTGAGTGCTCTATGCTTATAGAATACAGCGGAAACAAAGGAACGTAGTGTCTTAGCACTATGTTCCTAGGTTCTCCTATACTGTTTATATGCGGGACATGCTGTTAAAAAAGCTAAAAAAAAATCATGACGAAGAAAATAGAATAGCTGACGCCCTAGTCAGGGAGCAAAATGACCAGAAATTGGATGAAAATGATAAGGCACTATACTATATTTACTTTTAACCCGTGACGCTAAGGGAGGGGTAGTAAATTTAATCTGTGCGTCTGTAGCTACTAAAAAAAAAAAGCTCCTGAATAAATGAGCCGTGATTATTTAACCAAAATCCATGTTCATCGTTTTGGTTTTTTTTATGTTTAATGAAAATTGTATTAGGAATTTGAGAGCACAAACACTTTTTCAAAATGAGGTAGTTTTTAAAATTTCAAAGTTTGTAAGTGCAAAGTACAGCAAAACAAAACTTAAATATTAAGTTACAATAAAACGTAGCACAAATATATGCATCTAGTTTTCATTTAGAACAAGAAGGTCGTTTTTTGTGACGTTTTGGTTCAATTTATGCAGATTGAATTTGTTGTCTCGGTACAACATTATTGAAAATGTATATACTCGTACATAGTATGTATAATAACATTTTTTTACTAACATAGATAAATCTTGTAACTAATCTTAACATAATGTGTCCTGGTTTTTTGTTGTTTTCTAATATTGTATCAATTTCTTGCAATATTTTGACTGATGGGATAGAAATGTAACTTTAAAATCAAATTTACTACCTATTTTAAATATAAAATTTAAATATATCGACATGTGTTAAAGCCTCCTCTGGATTTTTAAAAGCTTTATGCTGTATCATATATATATATATATATATATATATATATATATATATATATATATATATATATATATATATATATATATATATATATATATATATTATTCTTTCTGAATTCTGGGGACATTATTGAGTCGCGGAATGCAAAGGGGCAAGAAATGAAAATATTAAATATGTCGATGTATTTAATATTTTAATTTCTTCGATCGAACTCATAATACGTAGCTATTCCAGTCACGACAGGCCTTTAATTATAGGAAATGGTTTCATATATAAAAAAATATCAGAGAGGTTAAACAAAAAAAAAACTAGAGATTTTCTTTGTAATTACTAAGTATGAAAGTTCAGGGGTGGTACCACATTGTATCTTTACAACACATTATAAAACGACGTATATTAGTTTAGCAGAAGCTGTAAAATAATTTACAGGCGGCACTAAATCGTTCTTAGAGGATTTATAAAGTAATTTACGTAGAAATTCATATTCATTAAGGAAAAGGTGAAGAAAACAACAAAGCTTAAAAGGGAAATGTTATAAAATACATTATATTATACATTATATTATACATTATATTATATTACAGTTAAAGTGAACTTAGTGATAAGTCACTACTCATTTTCTGCCTAAATTCGATACAGTGTGTGTTCAGAAGCGAAGCTTAACGCCGGGCTTTGTTTTAGCAGCATGGAGGTATGTAGAGATATTTTCGAGGGAGTACCATGATTTTGGTGTTAAATTGTTCTTTGTGTCATTTTTTTGTTTTATCCCATTCACTCGACTGGGGAATCGAACGCACAACCTTTTTGCCTCATTTTTTAAACCATTTTTTTTAGTTCGTTTACTTATTTTTTATGATATTATATAATGATTGACAGACAACGTCGTTTCTTTTTAATGAAGCCACTTTTGTGTAGTCTACTCGAGCTTTCAATATTTTAAGTTATACTTAGAATTGTTTTTGTATTTCACAATTATGTTACACTTACATTAACAAAAAAATACATAAATATCGAGTAAAGTAACTTTGGTAATTAATTAATCAAATTTGCTAAAAGTAGTGCTAAACACGAATTGGCGCGTACAATATTCGTTGCCATAGCAACGTCTAAGTCATTTTATACAAACATTTATTATCAAACATATATGTACATAATAACGTGAGTTATCGATGTTTTTGTCAATTTAATGTATTTTAATATATATTTTTTACGAAAATATTAGCTTTTTGCACTCCTTCTCTATATGAACTATATATAAGTATGCGAAATTTCATGCTCGGTCCGCATAAATTTCGTAAAAAAGGCTACTAAGTTTTTGCCTCACATATTTAAATATATAGATAACAATTTTCATGTAAAGCATTACACAAAAAATTCTATATTATTTCTACCTAGTAAATCAGTAATTAATACTTAATGTATTTGGATACATTACAATTTGATACAAAATACATAAAAATATTATTTGTCATACAAACACGATTGAATATCTTAAGTAATTTGAATCTTTAAGGAAGGTCATTTTAAAGAAAACAAATTTTTCTTGTGCTTCTTTTTTAGGTTCATTTTGTATCCCACAGATAGTAGGATAGGTAGAGGGAACCTGGGAACCTGGTGTCGAGATACTTCAGTTCTTAACTTTCCGCCTAGCTCTTGAGGCTTGTTGAGTGCCGAAACTTAACGTCGCCTCAACTAAACTTAACTATGCCTCATTAATAGATAATCGAAAGCATAACAATATTTTTTTCCCCCAAGTGGGCATTGAACCGGCACAGCCGACAAGAGCCATGGGCCTCGATAACTTTTCGAAACAACAACTTTATGACCGTCATAGTGCAGTGGGAAGTCCCTGACAGTAAAATTGAAAGTTGTGTTTTGACTAAGTACTAGAATGAATTAATTTTTCCGATTTGTCAAAGGAATTGTGGCGTTGAATTTCAACATTCACAACGTTTCATAAACCTGGCTGGGTGTAGAGTGTTTTTACGAGAAGCAACCATTTCAAATTTTCTTTATTAAATCAAAGCTCTAAGTAAACATTAAATTTTCACAAAACAATCAAAAGCCAAATACAAAAAAAAAACAACATCCATAGAAATAATCCAATACGTTTACGTAAAAATAATTGAAATTGATGGTATTAAAACGAATGTGAAGACTGAACAGACACGCTCTCTCGCTAACAGAAAAACTAAATTAACTTTCACACTAGTTGAATAATGAAATGAACAACAATGCGTTATATGAACTATTACAACTGCGGTAGTTAAGATTTTAATGTAACCAGGTGTGGTTATTAACTGAAAATAGTAAAAAATTGCATTACATGTAGAGATGCTTGTTGCGCTTTGTTTGAATTAATTGTGTTAATTTATAGAGAAAGGAAGCGCATGCATTTATATGGAAATCATTAAATCAGTATGTATTATTTAACGCGATGATAATGCAGTTGATTAAATGAATGGAAATTTACTACTTATTTATAGCAATATTAAAAAAACTAAAGAATTTGTTTTATCAACACGCAGTTTCAGGAAATAATGATTTAAAGTCTTTTTTCCAGGTTTACGATGTATCCAGCATGCGGCAGAGTAGCCAGAGGAATCTTGGAAAGCCAGTAAAGACACTCTTCCTTACCACTTTCTGCCGAATTCGAGGCATTGCATGTTGAGTGGCGAAACTCAATGCCGCGATTTGCAGTAGTGTTACCAGAACGAAGAAATTCAATTATTAAATGTTTAATTTCCTCGAGTGAATTCGACTACAAATTGTTGAGGTTACAGTCGCATGAGTGTACCCCTGCGCCACGACAGGCCTTATTAAAGATGAACAGTCAATTTATTGAGAAAGGCTAAAGAGTATATCACAAATATTAAGGTAATCATAACTGTTAATATTTTCCATTTGATCATGCGAGCAAATCCACCGGTAATATTAGTACAAATAATATTTTCGTTTCCTTGCCCTGATAATAAGGCAAAACGCGGTGTTGAGTGCCGCCAATCAACACGCAATTCTTTGACAGAGAGTGGGGATCCGAATTGAATGCCTTAGCACTAGGTCCTCAATTTCCTTCTGGATAACCTGTCATGTCATAGCGTGCGTAATAACATGTGCGTGAAGCTAAAAAAGGGGCTAAAATAATATTTACGTAACAAGAAATACAAACTAAACAAAAATACATACAATAGCATAACGAATATCCTCATTCACAGTCAGAAAGCATCTCCTCTAAGCAAATATTAGGACCACTTTACATACGTTAACGCTACCCATACGAGCATGTTCCCAGTTCGCACATTATGAAACACCTTACTTATATAACTTAAAACTGTTGGGTTTAGCATAAACTGACAGTTTCGAAAAGTGCTAACAATTGCTATTTGTATGCGAGTGAAGTTGATTTTCTAATTGATTTGTGAATTGGGAGGCGTGTCGTGTTTGACGTTTTATTATGTAACTGTCAATTTTAAAAATACAGTGGTAGACCACCCAATGAAGCGTTGTTTTACCAATGCTTGGAAAAATCTATGATATTTGGGCAAAGTATTATTTTTAAAAATTGGCCAATTGAGTGGTGAATGGAATATTTTAACACTACACTACACTTCAAATTGCTATTTGTGCTAATTATAAAAAAATATAATAAAATTATTTCTTGGGGGAAAATTGGGAACGGAAATATCTTAATGGGAAATGAGTGTCTTGAAACTAAGTTTTCAGGTTCCCTCTAAATATCCTGCAATGTGCGGGATACAGCGTAAAAAATATGTAAATGAAGCAAAAATAAATAAAGTATATAATAATATAAGTAAATATTGTATATATTGTATTTTGGAATCACGTACATAGTTATATATATACACACGATATATAGGATATCCTAATCAGACTACAAATAATTTATGTGTGGGAAATAGCAAAATTTTCTTTACTTTTAGCTTCTAGCGACAAGACCACATGTTGTGAATATTTTTCTTCCTTATGTTCTTTATATTTGATTTGTTTTATGGATGGAACAAATTAAATGAATGAGTCTCATATTTTATTTGAGGCCTGTCGTGGTGCAGGGGCACAAATGTGCGGTAAGTATATATAAATTAAATATTTAATATTTTTACTTCTCCACTCTGGTCCGGTTAAGATGCAAAGCGCGATGTTGAGTTCCGCAATGTCACAAAATTCAGCGGAAAGTGGAGAAGTACATATGAATCAAATCCATAAGCTGTTGCACTTACAGCTTTAAGCTTTTGCCTCTGCGTCACTAAGGCCTTTTCTCTAAATTCTTTTGTTTTATTTGCAAACGGAAAAAGAAAAAAAAAATAAACATCAAATTTTATTATCTTGGAATAACATAATGTATGAAAAATTCATCATACACATACCGAGCTTCGATATTAGACTATTACTTACATAATCTAAGATCCTGAGAGGAATTTAGTAAGCGGTCTATATCAAGTTTCTCATTACTAGAATGATGTGAACATTTGTCATGTACTCGTAACATTGCAAAATTAGTTTTGGATCAAGGTTTACGCTTATTTTTATTACTTTATGTCGAACGCTTGATGAATATTTATAGATTTGTTGTTAAATCTTCATGGATTCTGCTTTGATTCTAATGTTGTTTCTATGGCAGATAGTATTTTGTATATAATTTTTCTTTTTGGTTTGATTCATACTCGATGAAATTAAACATTTAATATTTTCCTCGTTTGCTTGGTACATATATAATAGGTTCCCTATGTTTCCTCAGCCTTTTCTGCTATTTGCAAGATACACTTTGTAGGTATAAAATATATAATTATAATAAATCTGTAACTAATCACTGTACATATGACGTTCATTAATATAATAGGGCCCAAAATAGTGTTTTTTAAATGTTTTGTCTGTTTGTTTGCTTGTCTGTGCGTTTGTATGTGCTAATCTCAGAAACAGCTGACAGATTCAAATACAGTTTTCATATTTTCATTATTCTTTTATATTTTGACAACCCTCACTTAACGTTAAGTATTTGTTTTATTTAAATCAATTTAATTTAAAATATTAAGGTCGACAAAATAGGCACAATTTTTTTAATTATTTAGCTAAAATTTTATTTTATAATGTACAGATATTGTCTTAAAAGTGATAATGTCATTAGAACAAGAAAGTTGTAAATGTGTATGTTGTAAATCAAACGGGCGAAGCCGCGGACGAGTCCCTAGTATAAGTATCTAATTGAATCAATTATCTCGTTGTTTGTTCTGTAGAATAGATTAATAATTTCATTAAGACATAAAAAAATATTCAATTTTTTTGTTAATATTAAAAAAAATATTCTATATATTAATTTTGTCGTACAGCCTACACTTATTATAATGGAAGTATCTTAGTATAATGAGAAAATAGTATACAAGAATTATACTCTGAAATCATTTTCTTTTAGCATTTTTTTGTATAAAATATAACATAAAGTGTATTTATTATAAATATTTTACCAAAAAAAAATCTGAGATAAATTATGACGAGGCTCCCTATTTTCCATAGGTTTCTTTTTCTTTTTATACGAGAATCTTGGCAATGTACAATTATTTCTTTTAATATAAATCGTTCTCGAGGCTTTTAGGCGATGATTGCTTTGTAATATAGAAAAATGCTTACTTATTATAAAAACTTAAATGTTATATTGTTAATTTTGCTGTCTGTAGAAATTTAGGCCTTCGTGGCGCAGCAGCATAACGACTGACTGTAAATGCGATAGTTGTAGGATCGAGTCCCACTCAAAAAATGAAGTTAAATAGCTTCAAGCATTGTGATTATATTTGCCAAGTATCAAGACATCCTGTTCTTTCCTTTCCGTCCGAATACTACACATAGAGCGTTAAACTGGCAGAACTAAACGCCGTGGCTCTTGTAATAACGGAAAAATGATTATCAATTGTTCCCGCAACTTGGCACCGAACTCTAAACAATCGCTTACAGGCAAATGCTGATCCATAGAACTACGATGTCCACTGTGATGTTTATTCATATATGTTCTACAATCTAGATCTTTTTCAAAAGAAACTCTGTCATTTAATACATTTGCTTCTCTATTCTTAAAATAATATACAAAAATATAGATAAATAGAAAAATGGCGCTGTCATAATTTAATAATTTTTATGAGTAGGACTTTGTAGTCCTACAGTACGTCCCTCGCTGAGTTGCATTGTCCATTTGCATATAACTGTTAGTCAAATTTGTGTGTATCGAATTAGTAATTAGATAATTTGTTTGACCTTTAATTTATACGATTGCATGGCTGTCTGTCTACATTTTTGTACTGAGGCCAAGGCATATGAATAAATCTAAAAATTAAATTAAATTCTGACACCTTGAACATGCCATTGACAACAGATCCAGAATCCTTTTTTTTGTTATTTATTTGTTAAAGCAGTAGGCTTCAAAACCACAATTGTCGTTCTTATGTCAGAGACTGACCCCAGGTCGTCGTGGCGCAAAGGCACAAGTGTAACACTGTAAACGGGAAGATTCTGGGTTCCATACCCAGTCGGGGGTATCGAACCCAGAATCGTCCCCTTTGGTTTCATTCCTCGCCTTGGTGAGAAGGTAAAGTATTGTTGAGTTGACTCAACAAGCAATGGCTCAAAAATTCAAATAATTCGTAGGAAAATGTTTTAGAAACAGATTCTGAGGTTCCTTTTGTCTAGCCTGATATGTGCGGAATACGGCGTGAAGCTAAAAAAATATATTATGGCATATTTTTATAGCTTCACTCTGGTGGCGCGCTTTTTCGCTTTTCGTTCATTTTGTAATATTTACCATTGGCCATACATTATTTCATCTAATCAGATCAAATGACTTTTTTTCAAAGTTAAATTTTCTCTAATTAGGAATCTAACCAACAATTGTCATACACAATCAAATACAAAAACAACGTGTAATAACTTAATATATCAAAAAAAATGGAGTAAAAAGTTAGAGAAAGGAGGCTTGACTATATACTTAGCATAATAGTTCTGACCAAATTGAATCTTTAAACGATTATTCTCTAAAACGTGTGAATTATATCGCATTAGAAGACCCACTGTCATCAAAGAAATAGTAATAATATTCACAAGGAAGTGTTACACGTCAGTACAGACATCATTGTGCAACATACAGGTTAGATAATAACTACCATTTACTAATGTTCTAACACACAACGCTCGTAATCATTAAATAAAAAATAATAGCGAAATTCACTAAATATTTGAGACGTTACTTTGTAATTGTTTCTTTTACTACATTAATAAAATGTAATGTAGCACTGCAATAAAAATTATTATTCAATTTTAGTGAGAAAGTTTTCAAGTCATATATACAAATGACTGTTTAGATTGTATCCATCACTAACATTACCTGTGTTACCTAGAAATATAGTGTTAAAATACTCCTTTCTCCATTTTCTGTCGAATTCTTGAGGCATTGCTTATTGAGTCGTGGGAATCAATTCCACAATCGCGTTTACTGCTGCATGCTTGTGCCCTCGTAATTTGGGCATAGTAAAGAACAGTTTTGAAACCCACTTCTTAATGCTATAACTGGAAAATTAGAGAATCTTAAAAATAGGCTCTAATTGCCTATTGTTTTAAGCACGAAGTGGATATTAGTAGAATCATCTCAATAGTTTCATATTTCTTTAATTTTGAGCCTCAAAAATGTGATCACAAAACAAAACAGAATACGGCAACTGCTAATCGATTTACCGAGGCGTACTAGAACAGAGTTTATTTTAGTTTCAAACTGTTGGGTTGCTTGCTTTGTGTTAACTATGCGTATACACCTAAAAGTTTCACCTATCCTAAATATATACCTAAAATGGCTATAAAATATTCAAATGAAGGACTTATTTTAGAAAAAAAAATTTTTTTGTCTTTTTCTTGATAAAAGTGTATCAACTTTCTTATTGTAAAACAAATTGTGGGAGATGCATAAAAAAGAATAGAAGTTTTTCAAGTAATACTAATTATTTATAAATAAGAAAAATCTTTAAATATAAAAAAAATATATATTATTGAGCAGTTACGAAGCAAATTCTAAATCTAAATTGAGGTATCATATAAAAGTGCTTAAGTTCAATTTCTTTTTCAGATATAGATTAAATCAATAAGGTCAGATCCTCGGGTCAGGAGAACTTTCGCTATATAAAAAACAAAAGATAGTTTATTCTGTTAGTCCATTACAAACACCTTTAAATCATCAAGTAATATAAAAATTAGAGTAGAGTCAGTTGTATAGGAAGCTACCATAGGAATGTAGAAGATGCCGAGAAGATACAGCAAGGAACTCTTTTAACATATATAATATAGAAATGGTGAAAAAATTTCTTTGTTGTCTAACTTGTTTCTGTTAAAAGAAATATATAGTCCCTTGTATTTTGTATATTATACAGTAATTTTAACTCGTAATACTTGACTACAATTGACAGATCAGTCAAATATGTCATACACTATAATAATAGGCTCGCGGTCTTTTTGTTGCTTAGCAATCCGGCTAACAGAGTTCCTTCAGTATGTCTACTTAGCCAGAGGGAACGAAGTGTTTAAACGTTGTTTTCCACTCTTATTCATAAATTCGAGATTATGAGGGCTGAGTTGCGGAGTTCAACGCCGCGCTGTATCTACCACGAGTTAATGAAAATAATTTAAATATAAACATTCCCCCGATTTGGAATCGAACCCACAAACCGACTATGCCCATGCAATTCGCTAGCTTAGTTTAAATTAACAATCATTACTAAAACTGGATCAGTTTACATAAATACCAAAGTAATTAATAGAGATATCGCAAAATAGACCTTAAGTGACAATATTCAATGTCTCGCTGAA
>DWMZ01005792.1:0-10725 GCA_018249855.1 Eueides tales michaeli | reverse complement strand
TGGAGTGGGAGTGGGCGTGGGCGTTGGCGTGGGCGTGGGAGAGAGCGTGGGCGTGGGCGTGGGAGTGCGCGTGGGTGTGGGCGCGGGACTGGGAGTGGGCGTGGGTGTGGGCGTGGGACTGGGAGTGGGCGTGTGTGTGGGCAACCTATTTGGAAACCATCAGACTGGAAACACGGCGCGAATGCTAAATTAAATAAATATGAATACATGCCTTCCATTAAAAAGTATAGAAAGAATTTCCAAAACGTTAGAAAATATAAAATCCTTCTTTTAATGGGGATCGAAGTCACAACCCATCGCGGTCACCACAATTGGCCTCTAGCCTTAGATATAGAAATGAAATAAAACTTATAGATACACAAACTATTATAACGCCTACACGTCTTTGTAAAGCGGTTCGTAAACGAGATCTTTGATGAATGTTTTCCAAGTTACAACTTACAAGCGAGTTATATTGGCGTCTCAAGATGGATACCTAAATGCCCGAACTTTTCAAAGTGATTCAGTGCTTTTGAATATTTAAATATGCCGAGGCAGTAAAATCTTTGAGCCTTTTTTACTTAAAAACAAAATGAATTTGCTGGAAAGAAGGAATAAAAAGTTTTTAACACAATTTCTAAATGTAATATTTTTTACTAAAAGTTTAATGTGTTAATGTGAATCAAAGTACGTGCTACTAAGGATTGGAAAACTAACCTGGCATCTAACAAACTGTTTTTTCCAAGCTTTTAAATAAAGAAATACATGTTTTTAAATAAATAAAATAATTTAAAATTAATGACCCATGAAATTGTTTACCCAAATTCAAACAGCACGGGAGTCATGAGAGTCACAACTAATAAGTTGTAACTCTAACACTCAACATAGAAGTTTATTGTTTTCAGTATCTGTCGAAAACTTTTTGGATATTATGAAATAGTTGAATAATAAGTTTATTTCATATAGTGTAAGGCACTTTTTACACAATTTGATAAATTGGTATCTAACATTATAGTATATACTAATCACATATTAGAAAAGCTATAATTGCTTTAAGTTATCAAAATTTTTGCCTTAAATTATGGATATCTTAAAAAAATAACACTCATGAGGTATGCCGTGGTGCAGGGGCATGTGACTTTAAACGCGACTTTAGACTGTGGGTTCGATACTCACTCAAGGAAATGAAATATTTAATATTTTCATTTCTTGCTCACAAGACAAAGCGCAGTGTTAAGTTCTGACACTCGATATGTAATAGCTTACCTAAGACGGAGAGTGAGGAACGGAAGTGATTTAATGGGAACAGAATATTTTATTGTCACTAAGCACTATATTCCCAAATTCTCACTGCCTCTAACCAGCGTGCAGTTGAAAAAAAATAACATATTTTCATATAACCACTTTTTTTCTTAAAAATAAAACTAATTAAAAATTTGCTAAAATGTCAAATAAAGAAAATAATGTACAGAAGATTGGTACAATGCAATTATAATATAAGCCCGCCAAGTCTCGACATAAGCTCCTTCATAAAAATTGTAATTTTCACAAATAACTACAAATGTCCACTCTAACTGTATGGGGACTTTTACTTAATTAACACGACGATAAAAAGCTTTGGGTCGCGTGGCACAATAGTACAGTGTCTGATGTGATGATTGTGGATTCAATGATGCTTAGTGGTTAGCTTCACGCTGTGTCCCGCACATGGCAGAGTAGACAGAGACAACTCGGTAACCCAGTGTTGAGATACTCCGTTCCGTTACCTACTATACACTGAATTTGAATCATATTAGGATTTGATGTCGCGGCGAATTTCATACAAAATGCTATTTAAACAATGTATTAGTGCTATAAATCTTTTAATTATGTTGACTTGGGCCAATTTTTTTCTGGACTCTAGAGAGATAATCAGAGCATATTTAAATGCTTGATACTAATTTCGGCTACTTATTTACACACATTCTCGAGTTAATAGATCTTGACAAACGAACAACTAAGTAATATTAAAATTGCTCCGTTTTTATTTATTTAAATTCAAATATTTTTATTTAAAATACGAAGTTACATACTTCGTTTTTTGAACGTCAAACAATTCATCACCAGTTCACTAAAGTTACTGCCCAGACCTGAGAAGAACTGGCGAAAGAATCTCAGCGGGACATGTCCTTTTTTTTTAATCAAAATTTTACATCATATAATTATGAGACAATGATACATTTGAACCAGCCTGCGAGCATTTTATTCCCAAGGCGTGTTATCATTTATAAAATCGTTAATATGATAATAAGCTTTAACTAACTTTATTGAAGCTCAGAATCCTAAAAATGTTATTTTAGTGATTTGAGTGTTGAGTGATGAAACTTAAAGCCACAATTATTTTTATAGGCACATGGTTTAAAGTCTCTTCTTGCATATAACAACCGATAAACAATTCACTTAGCGTACAGCTAAGTTAAGGCAACTCAGGCTACAACTAACTGTTCGACCTGAGAGTTAATAACGAACGCTGGCGTAATATATGTTCATACAAATTTCATTGAACAAATTACTTAGTTACTACTACAACAAGGTAATCTTAGTACTTTATTGAATTTATATTAAATGTGTGATAAAAGCTTCAAGCCGTTTTCCGCATGTAGCAGGATATAAAGAGATAACGTGGTCTTAAACACTCCGTTTTAACAGGATTGCAAAAAAGAAGCTTCACGCTTTTTTCCTATTAGCAAGGAAGCCAGAGGGTAAAAGTGACAGAAATTCATTCCTCCGAGACCGAATTAAACAGAAAACTGTTGAATTATTACACAGACATTTACTGCGCTATGACGGTCTTAAATCTTGAAAAGGTTGAAATTTTATCATATGAATATTACTGTACATCTCACTAATAACTAAGTAAGTAACTAAAGCATGCCTGTCTGCCTGTCGTGGCGCAGAGACAAAGTGTGACTGTAGATCACAGGTCGAGAAAATTAAATATTTTCAATTTAAATACTTAATGTTTTAATTACTTCGCTCTGGTAACAAGGCAAGTGTCGTTGAGTTCTATACTCAACACGTATTGCCTCAAATTCGGCGGAAAGTGGGGAAAGGAAAATAGTATTTTAACAATAAGTTCGCAAGTTTTCTCTGCCTACTCTGCTAAGTGCGGGATGCAGCGTGAACAGAACGTGAAAATCTAAATATTTTTCCCCTTGAAAGTGTATCCAGTTTTGTTTATATTTTTTAGGCTTTCAGGGGATATGTTAGTATTTTTCTTTCCTAAGTGTGGAATAACACTTTAAAAATAGTAAAAATATTTAATAAACAGCATTCTCTCTTGCCAAACGATAACTCTTATTATCTTTGGGCAGCGGAAATTTATAAAAATCTCCCTACAGAGATGCTAGGAACATAAATAAGTTGTAACAAGCGTATAAAAATTTCGACGTAGCTTGGTGAGGACGGATGGCGCTTGAACGGTTTTCAAGAGGCGCAGGTTCGAATCCTGCTTCGTCCAAATTTTTATACGTTTTTAAATTTAGTATTATTTATATAGTTTACAATTGTATATATTTACCGACAATCATTTATAGTGTAGATGTTTGTTGGTAAATATATATGTATGTATACATTCTATACAATAGATATAACTATAGCTAAATTAGAACAGATAGCGTTTTAATTAGACGCTTATTAGTATTCTATAGACAGAGACTTCAATTGAATTTTCAATGGTAAGGAGATTAATCTTAATATGTTCGTAAGTCAATTTCAGGAAATAATACAATTATAAATAATGTTCCTTACAATAATATAGTTCGTTTCACGCTGTATCCCGCACATCCCGATATGAGTAGAAGGGAAGGCAAAGGGAAACTAGTGTTTAGAAACTTCTAACCTTTATAATTTTCTGTTCGATTTTTGTTTGCGTGTTGAATAGCGGAACATAATGGCGTTTTTGTTTTATTACCAAGCCAAGTAAAATAATTTGTTTTCGCGAGCTCACTTATAGTATAGACTGTGCCATGTTGGTAAAGAATTATAACACATTTTTACTATTTTTAAAGTGTTATTCCACACTTGGACGGATTCCAAGAGGCGCGGGTTCAAATCTTGCTTCGTTCAAATTTTTATACGTTTTTAAATTTAGTAATTATTACACATTTTCTCGCATATTAGTGCAGGCAGAGAGTCTAACGTTAATACATACTGAAGACGCTTCGTATTTTATGTAGAGCGAGGAAATAATAAAAACAAATCATACCCCCGAGTGAGAATCATGCCCACAACCTTTACGTACATCTACACGCTGTACTACTGCGCTACAAGGGACTTATATTAATAAATTAAATTGATATCGGCGGAGATAGAATTACATACCAAAAAGTATACAATTAGTTACAAAGAATTCTTTCCAACGACTTTTTTCCATCAGTGTTGCTCTATAAATAATGCTAAGCCCATTTTTCCTAACTCTATATAGACTAGATAAATTGTGTAAACGTGATTTGCCTCAAATGCTTATGCAAAGTTGTGAACTAGCAGGTAGAAAGTAAATAGCCTACCTTCTAAATATTTATATGCGTTTTATCATACTGAGATATATATGACGTCAGGAAGTGGATTTTTAAAATTTATTTTATAATATTGAATGCCATCGGTACAGCAGTACAGCATTGGACTAAGAATGTAAACGTAAAATATAGTAGGCTAGGCTATCTAAGAATATTTTCCTCTTGACTAGACTTGGCTGAACTGGAATTTAGCCTTAAACAGATCCGTTTGTGTATATTTTTTGTTTGCAAAAATTTTGAGTGCACATAAGATTATTTTGGGGTGGGCACGGATCCCGCCCGTAGCACGATTTACCTCGCTGTCAGAGCAAGGAAATTAACACAACCTGTCACTTGTGCAACGATAGACCTTCTAACAAACCTACGAGCTTACAATTTAAGCAGTGAAATTAAACACTATACTTCCAATGAAGAGATGAAAGAAACGTATGGCTTGTTGATATAAATATTGTAACAAGTAGAAAAATATGAGAGTTGTGGATCGATTCTCGATGGGAAGAACTCATTATTACTAACAGTACAAAGCGCGGCGTTGAATTACGCCAATCAAGGCGCAATGTTCCAGACTTTTTACGACAGTCGAACGGAAAGTGAGAATGGAGTGTCTATACAATGCATTTCATGCCTACTTTGCTTAACGAAAAAAAAACATACCTGTTTTTTTCTCTTTAAATATTTTTTTACTTACAGCTTTCGCCAACGTCTTTGAAGTTAAACAAAACAAGTAATGCAATGTCAAATATGTGCCTCGGGTTGTAATTAATGTTCTTTATATAAATATATTTTATTCTATAACAATATAACATTTTTTCTTGTAAATCAAATTCCTTATGTTATTTAATATTAATCTTTAATTAGTAAATATTTTATAAAGATAAATAAAAATATTACTAACTTGTGACTATAGGTAATACCACAAAACGGAGTGCCTTAGCACTGGGTTCCCAGGTACCCTCTGCCTACCCTTCTGTTTGCGGAATTGAAGTGAGATACCATCTGACTGTAAACACGCCGCGAAATTTAAAAAAAGGTAAATATAAATACACGGATGCCTTCAAATTCATTTTATTACAAAAACAAAAAGACTTACCGAAATTGTTGGAGCATACATTTCTTGCAGCAAACAACACTGTATCTGTCAGTCAAAGTCTCGTCAAAAATAGTTCACTTGTTTCCAAATATTAATACGTACGTATGAGCCAGACTAAACTAACTGACAGTCGAATTTAGGTTACCATTTTGAAAATATTCAATTCCTTTTTCATAAATATAAGGCATGCGTAAAAATGGTATTTGGATCACAAGCATGTGTTGAACACTGCATATAAATAATTTATTGTGCCGAATGGGAACTATGACTTTACAGTCACAGGATATAACCCTACGCCACGAAGGCTTTCGGTATGAGAAACCTAATAAGAACATACTTTGTAAATTGTTAACAATTATTAATTTCGTATTTGTAATTTATTATTTTCAAATTAAACTAATAATATATTCATTTAGCGTTAAGTTCCGCCACTCAACATGCAACGCCGCAAATTCGGCATTGCATGTTGAGTGGCGGAAAGTGGGTAACGGAGTCTTATGTGCGGCATACAGCGGTTGTCGTTTAAATTCAGCTGGAATTAACCTTGTCAGATACGTTTCTCCAGTGCTTCCTGGAGCATATAAAAAACAACTTCCCTTCGTTATTTTGGGCACTTTAGACCTTACAAAATATTTGTCTTTGTTCCGTTGTAAACTTGGATGTGCTCTCTCATAAGAACTATAGTAGTCAATTCGTTAAGACAGTAGTTTATTTCAGCTATATATTCTCAATTAGTGTGTGTTTGACTGGATTCTGCTAAGGGAACAGGTAGACCGTAGTCAGTAAGAGAATTGCCTCCAAACGAAAATATTCTGTATATAACAAAGGCAAGTAAGAAGTACCTAAAACTGTCATAAGAATTTGAAAAAATCTTCTGGTTAAAATGTTGTACTTTTCCCATACTCTTTAAAGATCTGAGATGGCACAAAATACTAACATTTCAGAGATATCTTTGATTTTTGCGATTATTATACATTTTCAATTGAACAAATTTAACCGGATAAATCCAAATTATTAAAAAAAAAATGCTTAAAAATCGATATACGTGATTTAAATCCCTTTCTTACTGTTTAAATACAGTGTACAAAAATATAAAATGGCCATCATATTGAAAAACTTTACCTTCGTTATATTTCTATACTGTTTTTGTATTTTTAATATTGTTCAGATAAACTATATTACTTGAAAGTTTCAATTAAATCCATTCAGTAGTTTTCGCCTAAATGTGAAAAAACATCCAAACTCTACAAAGTTCACATTTATAATATTATTAGAATATCAAGTCCCAAGCACTGCTCCGAGCAATACAATGGGTCCTTATCATGCAATACGCTGGGCCCGGAATCCATAATGTAAATCCATTGATTACTAAGTAATTTCTTCTTTTTTTCTCCCGTGTGTAATTGCAGGCTTTCAACAATATTATACAAAAGCCGTTAGAAGTTAACACACATTGTACAATATTATAAAGCGCGTAAGGGCTGTTTTATACATATAAAATAAACGAACGTACCTAAATATGTACATACATAACAATAACTTTGTGTGAGATGAGCGTAGTCTCGTGAATTATATATGACATCAACGTATTGAATTACGTGCGCCATTGTATCGTTCCTCTGTAATTTACCACATAGGTACATATTTTTCATATGTTTCTTAACGAGAAATACGACTTATTGCTATTTCATTTTATTAGTTTCACTCTGTAGATACAAAAAGTAAAATACTCAGTTCCAATTAAAACATTTTTGATCACCACTCTCCGTTAAATTCTTGATTCATTGCGAAATGAAGTGTGGGACTGAACGCTGCGCTTCGCCCCGTTATCAGAGTGAAAAAATGCAAATTTTATTGCTTTTTTCCTTGAATAGAAATCAAGCCCGCAATATTACAATTGCCTATCCTTCTATATGTAGAAAACAGTGTTAAGATAAAAAAATTAGCAAAAATTGAGAACAGAGTATCTTTATACTTAGATTTGCCTACCTATGAGATAGGGCGGAAGCAAAAAGAGACACACATATAAATAAAAGAATATTAAAAACTTAAAGAAAATCAAATTATCATTTAGTAAGGCACGTCTCTATAACATTGTAAGTAAGTAATATTGTATACAAAAACACTCTAGATACATAATTCAATAATAAACAGTAACTTGGTTTCCGCTTTCCCCAAACCATATAACTTAGTTTATCCAAATACGTAAAGGTTTTATTGAGATGCTTCCCTATATATGGAAGTGGATACTTCAAGACTTATCGAGACCAAGCGTACAACTATACACGCGACAAGTAATGTGTCCGATCTGGAGATTACTTGTCGTACCTCAGTAGACTCAGGATATAGAATATTTAATAGTTTCATATATTGGCTCTGGTAACAAGGCAAAGCGCATCGTTGACTTCCTCGCTCTTGAGTGTCTCAATGCTCTCGTCGTCCTGTCTATCCTATCCTGAATCACAAAGGAATCGCTTGACACCCGAAACTTCGCCAAGTAGCTTTCAAAGAAGAGTTTTAATGGGTATTTTGGCGTACATCGACTAGTTCCTACGTCGTACATAACCTACTCAAGTATACTTATTTAGAAAACGTATAAAAATTGAACGTAGCGTCATTTAAATCCGCACTTCTTGACTAAATTGTATAATTTCAATCGATTAAATTTTTAACATTTAGATATTTACGAACATATTACCTACCAGTATATATATTTTTTATATAATTGAAGTTATAAATTTTTTACAACTTTCGCAAGGAAGCAGCCGTGTGATTCCGGCTTAGAATAGAATCACCCTGATACTGATGGTGTCGTAAGAGGCGACTAAAGTGCGTGTGGAAGAGTCACAAGTTGTCAGCAATGGCAATACGTAACGGCTCGACCGGATTATTACTACCTCTGGTTAAGTAGTGGCCTTAAGAAGTGGCTTTGGCTTTCGCATTGGATAGTGCCGGGCCCTGGTGCTCATCTACCTTAAAAGCCGGCAACGCACCTGTAGCTCCTCTGTTGCAACACGGTAATCGCTTACCATCAGGTGACCCGTATGCTCGTTTGCTGTGTCTTTTCCATACAAAAGGTGAAAATAATCTAGTTAGAAATTGTTATAAAAAAATATTCCATTCTTTTAGCAGTGTTACCTAATGCCCTACTTTGTGTGATCAGAAATTATTATAAGATCTCTAATCTCTAGTGAAGCACAATTTATTTTTTTTAATTTTTATTTTGGATTATCTCCATAATAATTTATATGCGACTGAAATATCAAAATTGAGTAACGTAATACGCTAAGCTCATATTACCCGGCATTAAGGTTACAGAAGGTGGCAACTCAATATCTGTCGGTCTGTAAAATTAAAGAGATAACAGCCAAAGCCCGCCGTTTCGAATTATACTATACAGAAGGTACTCGGCAATTTGAATGTTAAATAACAAGAAGGAAATCAATAAAGTCTATTTCTATGACTTAATCTTCTCTTGTTTAATGTTTTATTGTAGTTGCTTTAAACGTTTTAATTAGATGATAAGAGAAGTTGCAAAACGCGGCCTTAAATTCCGCCAATGAACATGCAATAGCTCAAATTTGCCGGAAACGGAAATGGGGTCTTAATATATCTCTTACTTTCTTTTATAGCTTAACTTTTACTTTACTTTTACTTTACTACAAAAAGGACTTATTAAAGGGTTATGAATTTGAAGGTTTAAACTTAACTATATATAACATTTAGTTTAAATATATAACAATGACTTTTATTTGTAACATAGAAAAAGAAATCGCATTTGAGTCACCAGTACTATGTAGATTCTTAGCATTAACACAACGCTACATTTAATTGCCCTATCAAAAGCTTATTTGAAGGTAAAATGAAAGCTCAACTTTTAACATTTCCTCTGTTAAATATCAAATGTCTAATGTTTGATAACTTTTAAGCTATATTGAAACTTATTTCTTTATTCTTCAGTTTTTCACCATTTTTAAAATAGTTATTCTGTAAAAGTACTCGTTCCAACAATAACTATTCCTCCTAGACTGATGACGTAACACGGTTTCGTCCGCTTAAGCTTTTTTTTTGTATTATAGCTAGACCATATAAGTTCTTTACACAAATTGCAGCCTATGTTATTCCAATGTACTATTTTTAAAGTTTTACCTAAATCTGTACAGTAGTTTTTGAGAAAGGGATGCGAATATCCATCCTTACAAATTTTCATATTTATGACATTAGTAGGATTTCTATCTATCGAAACGCCCCAATACACTATATTGTATTACAATTTTCTTACTACTATTAAGGTAATAAGTTTAAAAAAAACTTGTTTAAATTAAAATAAAAAATAAGACACATAAGGCTGTTTATTTCTAATCTTATAGCAAGATAAGATTAAAGAGTATCTAAAAAGGGCGAGACAAAGGGTCAAAGGGTTTGCTCAACCAAAAATAGATTTTCCAGGCGAAAATAACTTAAATTACAGACCATGTTAATATTTTAACGGTAAATTTGTAAGGATGCGTAGTAGCTGCTAATAAACTACCAAAAATATTTGTTATGTTAAAATAATGTAGCCTATTTGGGAGTCTAATGGTTGAGGCCTGTCAAGGCGCAGCGGTACAAGGGTATGACTATAACCGACAGGTTGTGGGTTCAATCCCCACTCGAGGAAACGAAATATTTAAAATTTTCAAATGAAATTCGCTATGGTATCAAGGTAAAGCGCGGCGTTGAGTTCTGCAACTCAACACGCTATGCCTCAAATTCAATGGAAAGTGGGGAACGGAAGGGGAACGGAGTGTCTTAACGCTAGGTTCCCAAGTTCCCTCTGCTTACCCTGCCATGTGCGGGGTACACCTTCAAGCTGAAAAGAAAAGTGTTAAGTCTAAAGACGACAACTCTTTTCAGTTGTCGTCATTGATAAAATATATTATAATTTTACCTATTTATAATACAGACGCAGATGCTATATTTAGTATTTTCAGTTCCTTATTCTGGTTAACTATTTTATACTTATTTGTGTATTATGTTTATGTATAGTGTTATGTATGTATATTTGCACCACCCACTATTTATTTTGGTTTTTATATGTCCTAACCCAAAGGTTGTCTG